>JAODAL010009181.1:17500-112605 GCA_025379985.1 Phyllomedusa bahiana
GGTTTCTGTACCCATTAGGACCATGGTTTTCTGAAGAATACCATGAATGGGTGGCAAAAATGGTAAAATAGTGTGTGAATGGGTCCTTAATACCTTTTTATTAATACGACGGTGATAGTGACCAATAAAGTTGTAGGGCTCCAAAGTGAAGGCAGAGCAACTGGGCTGCAGGACAATTTGCCCCTCAAAGCAGCTGCTATTGGGTCCATCACAGGTGCATGAACATTTTTCCTTTTTGCAGAGAATAACAATTTGTTGGTTTTCTATTAGCTAGCACCACTATGTGGCTTCTCGGATATTTGGCAGTTATCTATTATTAGATGGTGGAAGCCAATCTCATTTTGCTTTGAAGCTCTATACATATTGGTTATATCCCTGAAACCCACCACGTTGTCTTGGCATCTGGCAGAATGTATGACCAGGGCTGCCATCAGTCATCTATTAACCGTTTTCCGGACCCATACAGCTAAATCAAATGGGGCCCCCACCCATTACTAATTCCTATTTTTTTAACATATCAGTGGGCCCCATTTTGACTAGGGCCCCTGACAGGAGTTCTGCCCATACTGCCCTATTGGCACCCATGTGTGTGTGACACATTCCCATACACAGATTAAATCTCATTAGCCATTAGGGTTAGTCAACTACTGAGAACAGCAGCATACAACATAATAGCAGTGGGGCTGTCATATAACACAGCATCTGACTTCATGCACTGCTTTTATGTCATCTATCATACTAATCAATGGCATCACATCTGCTGTAAAAAACAAGCGCTTTAGCTGCAATCCTGAATGCTCATTCTTTTCTGGTCCAATATAATTCCTGCTGAAGCATGTTAGTTTTCTATTAACTCACAAGTACATTGGTTTCATTCCAGAGGTCATCGTTGGGCATTAAAACACAACCAATGTGTTAAATACTCAGCGTGCTTCTGCCAACATTACACCGGACCAGCAAACACGTGATTCTGCCAACATACACAACGCTATTTGTATACACGCAGGTGAGTGACATCAATTCTTGAGGCAGGATCAATGCAGAATTTTAGCGCTTAATCCTTACATAGTATATGGAGCCTGAAATATGCCTCTACATTCTGCCTCAAATCCCCATCAACGTTTAAAATATGCATCTAAAATCCACGCTGAATCAGTCTGGGTTTTACACATGGATTCTGCTGTGAATCAGGCCTGAAGATCAGCCGAGAAAACATATCTAATGTTGTATACTGCGCTGCTCCATAGTTGTTTGGTGCCTTTGGAGCATGTGTACAAGAATTAGTAATGGTAGTACAAGTCTTTGGTGACTTAGAAGTCTTTGGTGGTTATCACATCTGCTAGTTTAGGGTCAAATCAAATTATTGGGGGCAGGAGAGTAACAAAACACATTACTGGAGATAATCTGAACAAATAAGGTGTCCAGATTTGGAGATAAAACAAGAGTGGATAGAGCTCTCAGACAATTGTGGGGACCCTCTAAAATCTGTTCATATGTGCAAGACTATTATTTTGTTACTCTTATTGAGAAGAAAACTTTTTATAAATCCAAATAAACACCAATATATGCCCCCTGTAAAGGTGTTATTGCTACGTTACATTTCCCACAACACCACCATTAAGAAACACTGACCATCAATCTTTCCTCGTCTATGTACCTAGTTAAAACAAAACTTACCACCACATTTGTTTACAGGTAAGCTTGTTATGTAACTTATTATAGCAAGGTGCGGAATAGCTCGTCACCCATCAATTACTTACTTGAAGTTATAGTTGTTGGATGGAAAAATTGTGTATCTAAAGCATCCTTTTTATTTTTTTATCATTCTAGGGAACTATGTACTTGGATGGTATTAAATGTAGCCATATACCTTATAGCCATAGACCTGAGCCTCGGCCAACAGCTATTCCTCTTCATTCTGCCCATACTCATGTATGCTCAATGAAGCCAAGCAAGCATGTTTTCACAATTGGGAGAGGGGAATAAGCCAGACATCCCTGGCGGCTTATATTAGTATCTGGTCCTTCTTTTCACCAAGTTGGGACTCCCCTATATACATTACATTATCTGATTTTTGTGTAAAGGGAAAGGTCATACTCCAAGATGTTTTGTTTGCCCTTTACACAACGTCTGAGTTAGTCAACATACATACATACATAAACATACAGTTGAAACCAGAAGTTTACATACACTGTATAAAAAGACACATATGCATGTTTCTCACTATCTGACATGAAATCAGAATAAACCTTCCCCATTCTAGGTCAATTAGGAACCAACATTATTTATATTTGTCAAATACCAGAATAATGAGCGAGAATTTTTTAAAGGCATTTTTATTACTTTCTGCAAAGTCAAAAGTTTACATACACTAGGATTACTATGCCTTTAAACAATTTGGAACAACCCGTATGATGATGTCTTTGGAAGCTTCTAGAGACACACCTGTGGATGTATTTTAAAGCACACCAGAAACACACTGCTTCTGTGTGTAACATCATGGGAAACGCTAAAGAAATCACCCAAGATATCAGAAAGAACATTGTGAACTTGCACAATTCTGGATCATCCTAAGGTACAATTTAGAAATACCTGAAGGTGCCTCGTTCATCTGTACAAACAATTATACGCAAGTACAAACAAGATGGGAATGTCCAGCCATCATACTGCTCAGGAGGGGGGACGGGTTCTGTGTCTCAGAGATAAACGTGCTTTGGTCCGACATGTGCATATCAACCCAAGAAAAAAAGACCTTGTGAAGATACCGGCGGAAGCTGATAAGATTGTGTTATAATCCACAGGGAAACGAGTATTGTATCAACATAGGCTGAAAGGCCACTCTGCCAGGAAGAAGCCATTACTCCAAAAGAAACATATAAAAGCCAGATTAATTTTTGCAAAATGCACCACAGAACAAAGACCTACATTTTTGGAGACAAGTTCCGTGGTCTGATGAAACCACTGCTGTTATGGCATCGTAAGGAAAGAAGATTATGACAATACTGAAGCAACATCTCAAGATATCAGCCAGGAAGTTAAAGCTTGGGAAGAAATGGGTCTTCCAAATGGACAATGACCCAAAGCATACTGCAAAACTGGTTACAAAGTGGCTTAAGGATAACCAAGTCAATGTTTTGGAGTGGCCATCACAAAGCCCTGATCCCAATCCTATTGAAAATGTATGGGCAAAGCTGAAAAGGCAGGTGCGAGCAAGACGACTTATAAACCTGGCTCAGTTACACCAGTTCTGTCAGGAGGAATGGGCCAAAATTCCTACCAGCTATTGTGAGAAGCTTGTGGAAGGATATCCAAAACATTTGACCCAAGTCATACAGTTTAAGGGCAATGCCTTAAAAAATTCTCTCTCTCATTTTCCTGGTATTTGGCAAATATAAATAATTTTGGTTCCTAATTGACCTAAAATGGGTAAGGTTTAATCTGATTTCATGTCAGATAGTGAAAAAAACATGCACATGTGTCTTTTTATATAGTGTATGTAAACTTCTGGTTTCAACTGTATATATATATACTTTGTACAAAAAAAAAAGTTTGGTCTTATTCTCTATTTGAAGTTAAAAGGGTTGTCTTACTACAAAGATCATAGTTTAAAACAAGGGGAATAAAAATGTAAGCATGTGCGTCCTAGGCTACCATTAGCAAAGTTCTATGGTTTATTAGAACGGGTTAGCTTTGTGTGTATATAGCAAGTATGTTTGAGCCCAGGTCGGGTTCCGCCCACCTAATGTGTTAGTGGCTGTCAGCTCAGCAGCATGATGCATAGTCCTGCCCAGGTCACAGACGGGAGTGCGCACAGTATGTTGATGCAGCGCAATGCACAGGTCGCAGACGGATGCACGTATAGGAGAGAGAGAGTGTGTGAGAGGGAGTGAGATCCCACGTAAAACACTTTTGTGAGACAGATATGCAATCCCACATAAAACACTTGTGAAACAGATGCGCAGTCCCAAGTAAACACAAACAGATAAAGCGTATCATTTTGTTCTGCAGATCTGTAGAGGTCAGAGGTGTAATACTCTGCAGAATAGATCACAATGTGTGTGTGAGAGACAGAGAAAACAAATCACCCATCTTTCCCAGAGTCCTGAATGTCAAATGCCCATTCTATTTACAATGTATGTAGAGAGAGCACGAAACTTATATACATACTACCGAGTATAACCCTTAGGCTGCGTTTACACAGCAAAGACCAAACACCGGTTGGATTTCCCGACCGGTATTTCGTCTTTTTTTGCCACGTAGGGGGATGGGTTTTGTCTGCAGTTTCAAGCCTCCCCCCTTCACACTCATATGTTCATGTTCTACCCAAAACCGGGCAGAATAAACATGTTCTACGTTTTTTTCGACCGTCGGTGGTGTAAAAAACCGTCCACCGGAAAATCCGTGGGGACAAGCCCTTAGCTTTTCACTTCCAATGATTCCTTACGCTATGTCTATACAGCAAATACTGAAATGCCATTGTATTTTGGACGGCATTTTGTCTTTTGCTGTGTGTACATAGCCTTAGTCTCTGACAACAGAGACCCTCTCCCTTCCCCCAGCTCACAGAGAATGAAACATCAGTGGCGTGCACACAGTGTGGGGACATGTCTGTAGAGAGTGAAGATACTCCCTGTTGGAAGGATAAACACATCCCTCCATTTCATAAGCTCTGCTTGGCAACCAGCACAAAAGGCTGCCAAATGCTGTAGCGAGACAACCCATTTAAGTAACTTTTCTTAAAAACTCATTCACACAAGCCTGTTAAAGCTCCTAACCACGTCCAAACTGTATGCCGCTGTTATATTGCACTTATAGATTTCTGCAATACCATTATTTTATCTTTATGCCTTAAATTTAAGGGGTTTTTTGTTGGATCATTATGAACCCAAAGAGAAAAAAAAATACTTCAATGGTTTGCCTTTACAGAGCTATTCTTTCCTAGAAGTGCAGAGGAGCTATACAGCAATACAGAGTGACAGAGGTGGGACCCCTATCCATCAGGCATATCCTGTGAAAACACCATAAATGTCTAATGTGGGAAAATGCTCTGAATGTTATGGGTTTTGCACAAGCATTCTTTCTTTTGGTTGCTTTTCTTTGTTTTTACATTTTTACATGCTTTTTTTTGCCAAGTGCCATACCTAGATCTTGCTGTGTTTTGAAAAAAAATGCTATGGATGCAGAAAACACAATAGAAATAAAAACTATTTTTTTTTTTATTTTATCCAGGAAGTGGCAAAAAAACTGGAAAAAATCCTTAAAATGTATACACTGTTATACTTGACGCAGGACCTTAGTGGACTACATATTACATGGTGATTCAATGCACACCAAACAGAAGGTAGTTGCATCATGTAGAATCTCCTCTGGTCCTGCAAGATTAGAAAGCTCTACCATAATTTTTAAGATTTACGATGCAACAGAGAAAATACTCACCAACAGTAACGTGAAATTGGCCATCTGTTGGTGCCTGGGGCTCCTCATCACTAATTGGATTACCAGAATTTTCCCGAAGATATTTTTTCATTATATGACCCATCACGAAAGAAACCAATCCAATCAGAACAATCACAGGTCCCAATATCTGTAGAGACAGGAGTCCACAGGTTCTAACGTTTGAGCTGGTGCCAGTAACATTTTGATGTGGGAAACTGTCTTTACAGCCAGGTATCCACATACCCAAAATACTGACCAGTATTCCACAAGCCACCATCAAAATTCCAAAAATTAAACACTGAAAAAACTGGCGGCTTTCTCCAAAGAGAAATAAATGGTCTGGATCTGTTACTCCATCCGGGAATGGCCTTCTAGCCGCCTCCATTCTTGATTTGGATTTTGCTAACACAATAGAAGCAAGTCCCAGCACAGCAAGGGAAGGTCCCAGGATTTTAAAAGTTGTGTTGCAGTAGTATGGAACGCCTACTTTGCAGGCCTGGAACACATAGAGGGATAAAAGGAATCCAGCACAGAAGAGCGTCCCTCCAAATATATACATAACAAATATGAGTCTGCTGATCCTGGCATATCGGTTTGCCCCTTGCCTCAAGCATTGTGAGGTCTCCATTATAGACGATGGCTTGGCTACCTTCTTCCAAAGAGAAGTTATCTGTTGGAAAAATGAAGAGAAAGGAACAGAAACTTATATTATACTATGGAAGAGCCCATGTATTGTGCAGATCTCAAAAATCTAAAAGATGCCATGTATTAAAATCTGGAAGCAGATACATGAACTGGATTTTCAGGAAACGTGAAGCAAATTAAAGTCGATAACTATTAGGTTTTAAACGTCCGTGGGAAAATGTCTGATTTTCCAAATCCAGGATAGCCTTATCCCTTATGTATAAACCGGTTGCTGTTATTTTAAAATGAAAGAGAACGTATGGACATACAGATGTAGCAAAGGTAAACTTGACAGATAACGCACCATGTCATGCGATAGAAAGTTATCTTAACCATTTTAGTGCTTTACAGTTTGTGATCTGAGAACAGATAACACAGAAAGCTGTGATATCGCCGTCAAGTTAAACTTTGCTACATCCATAAAATAAGATAACAAATCTAATGTTTGATTGCTGAATGTGGAAACAACGTGGCAAAACAGAATTTAAAGTTTAAACCCAGAATTCTATTTCTTGTAGCAATGTAACCTGCAGAATACAAACATGATATAGAAACATACAAATGCACATTTCCAAGGTACAAGGCATTGTCGGACTGGGTTACCAGGGGCCCAATAGTGGAATTTGCTCTTGGGGCCCATCTTACAGCTCCTGCACATGATTCTTGAATGCTCTCTCTCTGCCTTTCTCCCAGAAAAGCATCTCCAGACCTGCCATGCCGAGGGCCCACTATACTCATAGGTACCCCCCCTGCTTCCCTGTGGGCCAGTCCGTGCCTGGTACAGGGTGTTCCACTTGCTAGAGGTCAGGAGAAATCAGCCATAACTCCAAGACTAATGAACTTTGGTCAAAACATACCAAGTTCATTGAGCTGCCCTTAACCCGACTATCACCATCCAAGGAGAGGCAGTCACCAGAAAGAGAAATGGAAAGCCTAGTTTGGATGGCTAGCCTTGCTTTCTTGCTCAGCACACTATGCCACCCCAACAGCTACATTTTGCTTCAGTCATGTAGTCAATAGTGGCCATTCTGCAAGAGCGTATGTTCATTGTATACATCTACTGGAAAATAGGACCCATTATCAGAATGTTCAGCAATATGGAGTGTTGGGCTCAGATATTCTTGATTTGAGACACTTCCAGCACATGTTACAAGGGGTTCTGATGACCATTGGGTATGTTGTGACCAAATTTCATTAAATTGCATTCATAGGTCTTGGAGTTAAAGCCAATTTTTCCAGGCCTCCAGAGAGTGGGACACCCTGTACAAACCATTTCTAATCGATAGATGTACAGTAATGCACCTTCATGCTGGTAAGTACTTCACAGAATTCTAAACCTTCTTGCTGGGTATAGTCCATGCAGAGGCAAATCATGGTCATCTCCTATATAGACCACTCAGCAACAGGGAAATAAAGGCAATGAAACTCCGACAGAAGATAGGATTAGTGAACTTGGCATAAGAATCACAGCAACTATACCATTATAATAAAAAGTGGTTTTGCATTTTTGGTGCATTGTTAAGAAGCAAATCCTTAGCAATATCCATTGACTGAATGCAGAAATATAAGCGCTAATAATATTGAGGATTGGGTCTGCATCAAGTGTGCTTGTCTGTACTCGGAGCTACTGAAGTGAACTGGCACCTGGCCAGTCACCTCTTCATTTGTTGCAGATAACGGGACCCTCATTCTCCAGCTAAATGCAGGTCCCACCTATCAGACATTTATGGTATTTCCTGTTGATATGCCAAATTACTGAAATAGGAACAACCCTTTAAGCCCTGAATATAATTCTACACTATATACAGAGTACATTCTTTCAATATACATGTAACAGAGCTGATGAAAGAGCCCATCTAGTCGGATACAATTCAGAGAAATTACATGTGACATTTGGCTGCAGAATTATTGAGCCCAAACATGAACTAAGATGAAAAGTGTGTAAGAGTAAGAAACCTAGAATAGTGAACACACAATGTATAAGAATACAATAGGTTGTTACTTACAGTAGATGTGTAGTTACATGGCACAGGGTAAAGGGCACAGCAATAAACAAGTTATACAAAACTACTGGTCTTTGTTCCTTGTATGAGAGCAGTGAAAGGTCTCTAGTTCAGGACAAGTCATACCTTACAGGAGCTGTGCTATGTTGAAATCCATGGAGTGTTGATCACTAAATAGGAGCTGAAAGGGAAAGGAAGTGAGATCCTTCTCACCTAGGCTGAGCTCTGCACCTTGAAGTACAGGTAGGCTGTAACACCTGATGACAGCAGAGCTGCTGCATAGGGTGTATGAGGGTGCTCCCCTCCCACAGACCAATAGAACAGCCAGGTGCGCCCAAATCACCTGTCACCTGGGTGGTGCAAGCATTATATTAAAGCATCAGTCAGTCACAGACGAGGCAAGCTAAAAGCAAGAGTCTGAATGTAAGCATTCTATTGTATAACTGGTGCTGGCTGTACATAAATGCATTAACAAGGACAGGTGAAGAAGTATTGTTATCGGATTGGAGTTTCCAGTTTGTTAAATGTGTAATGTCAAGCATTTATGATCTAAAGGGGTGTTCCCATTTTGCACATTGATGGCATATCGATAGGATATGCCATCAATATGTGATCAGTTCGCGACCCACCGCTGTCTTGGGAATATGCCCACATCAGTCTCAGATTAGGATGGGAGCCAATGACACTTGAGTACGACGCTCCATTCTGTGCTATTGAAGTACCCAGTTTAGGTGAGCGGTGTGTTCAGCTGTATTCAGAACTCCCATAGAACAGTATTGAGAGTTGTGCATAAGCGCAACCACTCGCTATTTTAACTGTAGACTTTTAGGGGTCTATTCCCAAGATATAAGCAGGTCCCAAAGGTTAATACTATCGATTTGCCATCAATGAGTGAGATGGGAACACCCTTTTAACAATCACAGAAAACTCCTGTTTTCTTGTAAATAACATTAGCAGTGACAACTTTGTACTGCAGCGCAAGCGATATACCACCATGGCACCCTGCCATTAGGCTAGAGATCTGCAACAGTGTTTTTTGCAAAGAGACAGCGGCATTCCATAGCAGGGACATCTTAAAAGCATTATGGGCCCTTGGGCAGAGCTGTGCACTGGGCCCCCCACAAAACACAACCAATCACAGGAATATATACCTTATCGATAACAAGCTTATAACCTACAATACTGCCATATAGAGACCACATAGTGGTCAGACACCAGCTCAGGTATAACCTACAACTCCACCATATAGAGATCACATAGTGGTCAGACACCAGCTCAGATAAAACCTATAACACCTCCATACAGAGACCACATAGTGGTCAGACACCAGCTCAGGTATAACCTACAACACCGCCATATAGAGACCACACAGTGGTCAGACACCAGCTCAGGTATAACCTACAACACCGCCATATAGAGACCACATAGAGGTCAGACACCAGCTCAGGTATAACCTACAACACCGTCAAATAGAGACCACATATAGGTCAGACACTAGCTCAGGTATAACCTACAACTCCACCATATAGAGATCACATAGTGGTCAGACACCAGCTCAGGTAAAACCTACAACACCGTCAAATAGAGACCACATAGAGGTCAGACACCAGCTCAGGTATAACCTACAATACCGCCATATAGAGACCACAAAGTGGTCAGACACCAACTCAGGTAAAACCTACAACACCGCCAAATAGAGACCACATAGTGGTCGAGACCAGCTCGGGTTTAAAACCCTACACAACCCGCAATATAGAGACTGCATAGTGGTCATACATGAAAAAACTTTGAGACTCTCGGTTCACATATTTTGATCAAAAGATGTTTAAGCTGCCACTCTCACAGGCTGTCATAAGAAGTGCAGCTTGCAAGTCTGGTGTTTTTTTCAATTTTTTCTCTGAATAATGGAGGCCCGGTTGACCCAGCGGGGGGCCTGATTGGCTCTATTGAAAAGGTAAAAGATAGCATAGACTGCCCGATTTTGAATCACGTTGAAAGTCGTGGGCAGCTTAAACATCTTTTGATCAAAATATGTAAAACCGAGAGTCTCAAATTTTTTTCATGTATGATAGATAGCATAAATGCTTCTTTAGGGATTTCCACGTAGTGAAATTCCCCTTTTTGCAGTAGTGTCCCTGCTGGCAGCGTCGGTGTGTGTACATGTATAATTACATGTGTGCCGCAGCCCTGCCAGTGGCACCCGGGGTGCATACGTTTTTTCAGAAATGTTTTTGTGTGCAGAAACATACGTTATACTTGGTGTACATTGATTTTAACCTATATGGGAAGGAAGGGGTGCTTCCATTTTGGGTTTCTGCACCCGCCCACTCTCACAGGCTGTCATAAGAAGTGCAGCTTGCAAGTCTGGTGTGTTTTCTTATTTTTTTCTCTCTGTATAATGGAGGTCGGTTGACCCAGTGAGAGGCCATGAATTGGCTCCATTGAGAGGTAAGGATAGTGTAGGACTGCCCGATATTGAGATCACGTTGAAAGTCGTGGGCAGTTTAAACATCTTTTGATCAAAAAAATGTGAACCGAGAGTCCCCAAAGTTTTTTCATGTATGATAGATAGCATAAATGCTTCTTTAGGGATTTCCACGTAGTGTATTGCCATTTTTGCATAGTGGTCAGACACCAGCTCAGGTATAACCTACAATACCGCCATATAGAGACCACAAAGTGGTCAGACACCAGCACAGGTAAAACCTACAACACCGCCAAATAGAGACCACATAGTGGTCAGAGACCAGCTCAGGTATAAACTACAACACCGCAATATAGAGACCGCATAGTGGTCAGACACCAGCTCAGGTTTAACCTACAACACCACCATATAGAGACCACATAGTGGTCAGATACCAGCTCAGGTATAACCTACAACACCGCCATATAGAGACCACATAGTGGTCAGACACCAGCTCAGATATAACATACAACACCACCATATAGAGACCACATAGTGGTCAGACACCAGCTCAGGTATAACCTACAACACCGTCATATAGAGACCACATAGAGGTCAGACACCAGCTCAGGTATAACCTACAACACCGCCATATAGAGACCAGATAGTGGTCAGACACCAGCTCAGGTATAACCTACAACACCACATTAAATACAGCGCTGATCTAACAGACGCAAAATATCCCCTGACATCAGGGACTCACAGGAGACGTCTTATCTGAGTCGTTGTCTGAATCATTCTTTTTCCCTTTTCTTCTCCATCCGGTCTAGACCGTCATGACGACTTCTACCGGCCCCAACTTGTTCCTGCAGAATGTAACACACAAACATTTTAGAAATCTCACTTAACCAGCACTTACATACCAATTCCTACCTTTGCTATGGGCATCCACCATTTAGAAAGTACGGTAGGTAATAATGTTGCCCACCATTAAGTAGGTCGATATTTAGACCCCAGTAGGTAGGTATACAGCCTCCTGTAGGTAGATATGATGCCCCCTGTAGATATGTTTACAGCCCCCTCTAGGAAGATATATTGCCCCCTGTAGGTTATAGACCCTCTATAGGTTATAAGCCCCCTGTAAGTTATAGCCCCTCTTTAGTATATATGGCCCCCTGTAGGTTATAGGCCCCTGTATGACATAGCCCCCTATATGATATAGGCCTCCCTTTAGGTTATAGGCCCCCTATCGAATATATGCCCCCCTGTAGTTTATAGGTCTGTAGGTTATAGCCCCCTGTAGGATATAGACCCCCCTTGTAGGTTATAGGCCCCCTGTAGGATATAGGTCCACCTGTGGGCTATATTTCCCACTGAAGGTGTTAGGGGCCTGTAGGCTAACGCTCCTCGAGGATACAGGCCCCCCTGGAGGTTATATAGCCCACCGGTAGGTTATAGGCCCCCCTGGTAGATTAAAGACCACCTGTAGGATATAGCCCCCTGTAGGATATGGCTCCCTGTAGGATATATGGCCTCCTGTAGGTCATAGGTCCCACTGTAGGATATATGGTTCCCTGTAGGTTATAGGCCCGCTGTAAGTGATATAGTCCCCTGTAGGTAAAATAGCCCACTTGTAGGAGATATAGCCCCCCTGTAGGTGATATAGCCCCACTGTAGAATAAAAAAAAAAATCGCAACTTACCCTTCCGTGCTCCCCTGCCCAGGACCCCGCTCTGTGAACTGTGTTTCCTGCGTGAGCGGCATGACGTCATCTTGCCGCCTACGCCGGGAAGTGGCTTTCAGGATTTCCTAGGCCGGAAGCCTATGGCTGTCGACTTAGGAAATGCACCAGCTCAGGAGGCAATGACATCACCTCCTGCTCCGCTTAGAGGCGCGGCGGGTCCAGGCCTGCACACAGACGTGCCGCCCGGACCTGCCATAGGGGCCGAGTCACACCACTGGGCAGGGTAGTCGGCTGCCTGGGAGGGCCCTGTGCTCGTGGGGCTTCTGGGCAACCGCCTACCCTGCCCAATGGAAGAGATAGGCCTGTTCCATAAGAATACATAGAAGATGGTGCAATGGGTTTATTGGACTATAAAGGGGTTGTCCAGGCATGCTCTCCTGTAGCCCCCTTCAGTGAAGCTAATCTGCTTACTGGCTACTCAACACAGTTTCCTCACAGAAAATACATTGATAAGACTCGGGACAAAGCACTTTTGTGACTTCCTTTTAATGTACATGTTAGGCCGTATATGTTAATCAGATGCCAAATAGTGGAATATGTCACCCATAGGGTCCATTTTTAAAAATGTACATTTTTAACATATACATTTTTTACTTTATGCCATTATATAGAACAATGTAGGCTCCTGCCCTATTCAATAATTTTTTCCAGGCATTTCCAGAATACATGCTAAACAGGCATCACAAGCAGAATCTGAACCCAGCCTTAGAGATATGTCAATTATTTTTATGTAGAGTAGATTTCATATCTGTGTTGGAAACACATGGTTTTCAAATGTATTTCAAGGTGAGTTATGTATTATAATTATGCCATGTGAACAAAACCCTACAGAGTGAACACAGACAAATGTAACTGCTCATACACAGAGTCATATTACATCCCTACTCAACCTGTTGGGATGCCATCAACTATTTATCCCGACAAATACCACGGCAGGGCCGTGACAGGACCATAGAGACCTGTAGGGCAAATTTAGTTTAAATTGAAGAACAATTGTCTTTTTTATGGAACATATATTATATTTATTTATTTATTTTAGAGCGCCATTGATTCCAGAGCGCTGTACATTCAGAGGGGGGTTACATACATAACATAGGTCAAACAAGTACAAAATGTAACAATAAGTAACTAATAACTGATACAGAGGAAGAGAGGGCCATGCCCGCAAGGACTTATAATCTTACAAGGAAGGAGGAAAGAGACAGAATGTGAGGGGAAGACATATTTGTGGGGGATGTAGTGGCACTGGGGTTATTGCTGGTTATAGGCTATCCTGAAGAGATGGGTTTTCAGGTTGCTTTTGAGGATAGTGAAAGTGGAAGAGAGTGTGATGTATTGTTGCAATGAGTTCCAGAGTATGAGGCAAGCACGGGAGAAGTCTTGGAGATGGTTGTGTGAAGAGCTGATAAGAGGAGAGCAGAGAAGAAGATCCTGTGAGGATCGGAGACTGTGTGAGGGGAAGTATCTAGAGATTAAGGCAGAGATGTATGGAGGGGAGAGGTTATGGAGAGTCTTGCGGGGGAAGGTCCTAGTGTATACACTAAATGTATCCATAGGAGTAAATGGCCTGGTGGAGGCCAAAAGTGTGTCGTTTGGACCTTCATCTGCATACAGCAAAAAAAAGTATGGAATAGTGCATGAGCCTATGCTGCTCATTACAACGGCATGCAGTAGAAAACTTATATATTTTTTGCAATGGGAAACGGATACCACTACTTGGCATCCGTTTAATGTATACAGTCTGGTGTGTAAATTAAAAGGACGCCGGAAATGTGATGAGTCCTTAGCCTTACTGTTACATGGAATTTCTACTAATACTTTGTAATAATGCATTATATCGCTGCTAAGAGTCCAGGTCATTCATTCCAGTTTTTTGGGTATGCACATGTATAGAGGTATACAGCGAGTGAAATAAGTATTGAAAACGTCCTAAATTTTTAAGTAAATCTATTTCTAAGGGTGCTATTGACCAGATTCTCATCAGATGTCAGCAACAACCCATTCAATTCACACAGGCAAAGAAATCAAACCATAGATGTCCATAAATGAAGTGATGTGTAAAAATGATAAATGACATAGGGAGAGAGTATTGAACACAAAGAAAGAGAGGGACAAAAAGCCATGGAAAGTCCTGACACCAGCTGAAATCTATCAGTAATTAGAAAGCAATCCTGCCACTTACTGAAAAATATCAGCTGGTTCAACTGATGGCCTATAAAAAGATCTCTCCTTACCAAGGTGTCACACAAGAAACATTTAATGATGGGTCAAAACCAGTGAGCTGTCATAAGAGCTTCAAGACCTTATTGTTGCAAAACATACTGATGGGATTGGTTACAGAAGAATTTTGAAACTACTGAAGGTTCCAGTGAGCATTGTTGGGGCCATAATCCAGAAGTGGAAAGATCATCATTTCACTATAAACCAGCTATGACCAAGAACTCCCTACAAGACTTCAGACAGAGGAGTGAAATAATTTTTGGAAGAGTTGTCCAAGAGCCAAAGAGCACCTGTGGAGAGCTACAAAAATACTTGAAATCAGCAGGTAATGCACTCAACCTCTATAACCTGTATGCATACTCACAGGGCCCCATTGCTAAACAACAAGCTTTCTGGGAATATGGTCTTCTCTGATGAGACCAAAATGTAATTCCTTGGATGCCAAAATCAGGGCCGCCATACAAGGGGTACAGAGGGTACTCCTGTACGGGGCCCGGTGAAATAAGGGGTCCCGCTGCAAGCAGGCCCCCTTATTTCACATTACAGAACTGAGCAGAAGACCGCCGAGGTCTCCATAAGGCCCGGTGGCGCTGCTGGGAGGGGTCTCGTGCTCCAAGTCACAGCTGAGACCCTGAGCGCTGTAACTGGAGCCGGGCCCTCCCCCTCTCTGTCTGTGGGCGGGATGCGGAACAATTTGAAACCGTGAAGCCCCATCTGAGGGGCAGGGCCTCCCGGATTTAAAGTGTTCCGCATCACACCGCTGGGCCTGGCGTGACGCTGCATGCCTAAAAGTGAAAGGGCCCATCGCCAGACTCGGCTTGGTCCACCAGGGAATCGGTGGATCCCCGGGTGGGCCCCGAGCTCCTGTGGGCCCTGTAGGCAGTGCCGCCGCTCCGGGCCCTGTGACTAATGTGACTAATGTACTCGACTCCCGGGGCTGCGCAGTGTCAGTGGAGCAGAGCACCACTAGCGCACTGTTCCGCTGATCACCCTGGCAGGATCAAGGAGTTATGCCTTAAGCCTGCCAGGTGCCGGCCTATAGTGGTGATGTAGGCGGCACGGTGACGTCACATCACCACACCGCCTATGTCGGGTGCCATTAGAGGCCGACGGGGAGCGTCTGGAAGCGGCCAGGAGCAGGAGTGAGGTGAGTGTTGTTTTTATTTTTTTCTAACTCCCTAAAACTAAAGTGGACCCTGACTACCTGCAAACTCAAGGGGGCCCTGACTACCTGCAAACTCAAGGGGGCCCTAACTACCTACAAACTAAAGGGGGCCCTAACTACCTACAAACTAAAGTGGGCCCTGACTACCTAAAAGCTAAAGGGGGCCCTAACTGCCTACAAACTAGCTAATGGGGGCCCTAACTACCTACAAACTAAAGGGGGCCCTAACTGCCTAAAAAAATAAAGGATGCCCTAACTACCTACAAGCTAAAGTGGGCCCTGACTACCTGCACACTAGCTAAAGGAGGCCCCTAACTGCCTGTATAACAGCCTATTTAAAGGGGGCCCTAACTACCTAAAGCTTACCTAACTGAGGGCAACCACCTACCTGCATGTGAACTGACCCGCACAATATAGGTAAACTGTACATTGTAAAATCCAACGAGAACTAAATGCAAAAACAATGGCGCAATTGAATTTTTTTTCTTGTTCATCCCAGAATTTTTTTTTTCTTCTTATGGGGTGTGGGGCAGAGCGGTGGAGGGGCAGGGCACAGAGGGGGGGCCCAGAATGTGGCCCTGAAATTTCTGATGGTGGCCCTGGCTAAAATACACACCATGTTTGGAGGCCAAAAGGCCCTGCATATCACCTCAAAAACACCATATCCACAGTGATGTTTGGAGGTGGGAACATCATGGTGTGGGACTGTTTTTCAGCATACAGCACTGGCAAACTTCCTTTAAAATTGAAGGAAGAATGAACACATTTCCAGAGATATTCCTTATAAAAACAATTATCCCAGCACACAGCCAAGGAAACTCTCAGTTGGTATCAGAGGAAGGAAATAAAGCTGCTAGAATGGCCCAGCCAATCCCCTGACCTGAATCCAATAGAAAATCTTTGGAAGGAACTAAAGTGTTCATAGAAGAAGCCAACAGAACCTTTGGGATTTGAAAGTGTTGTGTGGGGAAGAATGGGCCAAAATCACAACCTGAGCAATGCATGCGACTAGTTTCTCCTTACAGGAAGCGTATTGGAGCTTCATTATCAACAAAGGATTTTGTAACAAGTATTTTATACATTTCAGTAAGCGTGTTCAATACTTTTTCCCTGATTTATTTCACATTATTACACACAACTTAATTTGTGGACATCTGTGGTTTGATTTCTTAGCATGTGTGGGTTGTTACCAGGGCCGGGACGACGGGTAGGCCAAGGTAGGCGACCGCCTAGGGCGCCTACCTCAGCCTATTCCTAAGGGGCGCCGTCAGGGCCCCGACCCTCGCCGGGCTCCAGGCCGCTGCCGTGGGCCTGAAGCGCCGGCGGTCTCTGTGACCGCTTCTGCGGAGCAGAGAGCAAGCGCTCCCTGCCCCGCAGACAGTGTCGGGCCCGCTCCCCTGAGGATCGCTGGATCCTCCGGTGAGCTGCAGGGCCGACACAGCGGGGCCGCCGGTGTCCTTCATAGCACTGAGCACACCGCCGCCGGCCCCGTGCGCCTCAGCCGGCAGCGTCGCCATGGCGTGATGTCATCAGCGACGCTGCCTCTCCTCGGGCGCATAGCGTGTCACAGGCCAGTGAGCCCGAGGAGCTGCCGGAGGAGCGCGCGGCTGAAGAGGACAGAAGAGGAGAGCGCGCGCGCCCGGGAATTGGGTAAGTATTAATGTTGTTGTTTTTAAATGCCTGCCTGTGGCCCCCTATATTCTGCCTGCGGCCCCTATATTCTGCCTGTGGCCCCTATAAGCCTGCCTGTGGCCCCCTATATCCTGCCTGCGGCCCCCATAATGCCTGCCTGCGGCCACCTATAATGCCTGCCTGCGGCCCCTATAATGCCTGCGGCCCCCATATGCCTGCCTGCGGCCACATATACTGCCTGCGGCCCCCTATAATGCCTGCCTGTAGCCCTATAAGCCTGCCTGTAGCCCCTATAATGCCTGCCTGCGGCCCCCATAATGCCTGCCTGCGGCCCCCTATAATGCCTGCCTGTAGCCCTATAATGCCTGCCTGTAGCCCTATATGCCTGCCTGCGGCCCCAATAATGCCTGCCTGCGGCCCCCTATAATGCCTGCCTGCGGCCCCCTATAATGCCTGCCTGCAGCCCTATAAGCCTGCCTGTAGCCCCTATAGTGCTCTGCGCGGCCCTATAATGCCTGCCTGCGGCCCCCTATAATGCCTGCCTGCGGCCCCCTATAATGCCTGCCTGCAGCCCTATAAGCCTGCCTGTAGCCCCTATAATGCCTGCCTGCGGCCCCCATAATGCCTGCCTGTGGCCCCTATAATGCCTGCCTGTGGCCCCCTATAATGCCTGCCTGTGGCCCCTATAAGCCTGCCTGCGGCCCCTATAATGCCTGCCTGTGGCCCCCTATATCCTGCCTGCGGCCCCCTATAATGCCTGCCTGCGGCCACCTATAATGCCTGCCTGCGGCCCCCATACGCCTGCCTGTGGCCCCCATATGCCTGCCTGTGGCCCCCTATATCCTGCCTGTGGCCCCTATAATGCCTGCCTGCGGCCCCCTATATGCCTGCCTGGTGCCCCCTATAATGCCTGCCTGAGCCCCCATACGCCTGTCTGTGGTCCCCATACGCCTGCCTGAGCCCCCATACGCCTGCCTGAGCCCCATACGCTGTTTCTGAGCCCCCATACGCCTGCCTGTGGCCCCTATAACGGCCTGCTGTGGCCCACTTACGCCTGCCTGAGCCCTGTACGGCTGCCTGTGGCCCCATTACGCCTGCCTGGGGCCCCCATTCGCCTGCCTGGTGCCCCCATACGCCTGCCTGTGGCCCCCATACGCCTGCCTGTGGCCCCATACGCCTGCCTGAGGTCCCCATACGCCTGCCTGAGGTCCCCATACGCCTGCCTGTGGTCCCGATACGCCTGCCTGTGGCCCCCATACGCCTGCCTGGGGCCCCCATACGCCTGCCTGAGGTCCCATACGCCTGCCTGTGGCCCCATATGCCTGCCTGTGGCCCCCATACGCCGGCCTGTGGCCCCCATACGCCTGCCTGTGGCCCCCATACGCCTGCCTGTAGCCCCCATACGCCTGCCTGTAGCCCTAGCTATATATTTGCCTGAGCCCCTAGCTATATACCTACCTGAGTGCCCCTATATTTATATACCTACCTGTCTAAGAGGACAATATCTATATACCTGCCTGACTGAGAGGGCATATCTATATACCTGTCTGACTAAGGGGACTTATATACCTATAATTAAGGAGTTACTGGAAATGTGAGGAATCTAAGATATTTGTGTCCAAATCCTCAGGGACGAGTCTTGGCCGGGAGCAATCAGCGAGAAGATGTGGACCGGATGGAGAAGAAAAGGGAGAGTGAACGACGCTGATCAGAAAAGACGTCTCCGGTGAGTCACTAAATGTAACTGCAGTGTAATCACTTATATTTCTGCAGAGCCTACATACAACTAGCATCTACCACTATATGGTCACTTTATGGCGGTGGTATATGTCTGCAGAGCCTGTGTACAGCTGATAGTCACATGTGGGGGTCGCGTTTGGTCAGGGTCTGGCAGAATTATTTGAGCCTTAAGTAGTAATAGTTTTGGGTCTTGGTTTTGTAGGAGTGTTTTTAGTAACAATCATTCGTCTGGTAGATTTGCTCCATGTATCGGTGGATTATTTAGTGACTGTTATTTAGGGGTATTGCACTGTCGTACGGAGGGGAGCGATTTTGAAAATGCAAATTTGTCAGGGCTGATTTTCATTGTGCAGTGACTGCTGAGGAGATGGATGGGAGCTATGTGGAATATGCAGAAAATTAGTGACAGGACCTGGCGCAGGGGTGAGAGGAATTAGTGTGTGTGTGTGGGGGGGTATTTTTTGGAGAGCGGGGGGGGGGGGCGCCTAGGGCACCAAAATGCCTTGTCCCGGCCCTGGTTGTTACCAACAGTGCCAGACTGAGGTGCCTAGGGTCCACAGGTGGGGTTGATTCTAGGGGCCCACCAGTCGAGTTGTTTCTGGGCCCATGGGGGGAGTTTATTTTAGGGGCCTGTCCTACAGCTACTGTTAATGACTGGACATGCCTCCTATATTTTGCCTCTTGCTTTTGCCTCTCTTTCTCTCCAGGTATGCAGTGCTCAGGGGCCCACCAGGGGTTTCCCTTATTCCCCTGTGGGCCAGTCTAACCCTGGTTACTGACATGTGGTGAGAACTTCATGTCAATAGCACAATTAGAAATAGTTTTACTTATAAAATTGGTGACGTGTTCAATGCTTAATTCACCCACTGTATATTCACACATGAAAAATTTGTTAAAAAAAATTTGCAAAAGATAATTAGTTCTAGTTGTTTTGCAGCAAGTATTTGGATTTCTGCAAGCCCCATTCAGATGAACAGGACAGATGGAGAGATTTCTGTAGGAAACCTGCTGGTTGTAAAATTCACAATGAATATAGGCAGGAAATGTGTGAAAAAGGTTTTCAATAAGAACAGGGCTAGACATGCATCACGTCCCTGACTGGGCACACCCTGACCTTGAGCTCAGGCAATTTGTATTCAAGTATCAAGGGCAAATTCACAGTTAAGAAGCAACGTGTGGCGCAGTAGTATGTACTGTACTTAGTACAGCTCCTACATTAAAGTCAAACACTGCAGATAGTAAGAACACTCTCCGCTTCCTGAAGTAATTTCTTACCCTCCATAGCTTGGAATCTTCAGCATTAACTACTGATCAGAAGAATTAACTGCTTAGTAACAAATCCAGCTTTTAACGATCAGACAATCTTTTTAGTTTTTCTGTTGTTGCATTACAATAGCTCTCATTTCTCTTATTTTTACATCAATATAGGCCTACTAGGGCTTGATTCGAGCTTTATTTTTCAATTGCACCATCTTGAGGTACCTATAACGCTTATTAACTCTTTCTAGGAGGAATGGGAAAAAATAACCCAGTAAGGCCAGGTTCACATCACAGTAATCCAAATGATAGACTTCTATCTGTGATTTAAAACAAAAAGCTAAAGCTGAACAGATGGGTTAGAGCATATCTAGATTTATACGGCTGGATGTATTGCCACAGTAGAAGTTTTCTTTTCGAGCTTACAACATTGATATGTTTTTTTAGCAGACAAAAGATACGTGGTGCAGCACTTTACAGTAGAAGTTTTTATGGGTCTATGCTAATGGAAAAAACACCACCATTTTGGGGCTTATTCACAGCTCAATGGCTGGACTAAACTGGGCCCAGAAGCAGGCATCTCTAGCCTTATATGCTCCTGGGAAAAAAGCTGACAGGTGCAGCTGATTGCTGAATAACAACTCAAAGATCACACAGCTAAGGGAACACTTAAATGATACAGACTGCACATTAGCTAGGTACCTGTTGACACCAGTATGCAGAAAAACCACAGGATAATGCATGGAGAGACTGCAGAAATGCAAAAATACCCATTAAACAACCACTCACACATCCTCAGGGCATGAGGGGGGTGGCTGCCAGTATTACAATTGCATATAGAGAAAGCAATACATAAGGGTGCAAACGCCTTATTCACAGCTCAATGGCTGGACTAAACTGGGCCCAGAAGCAGGCATCTCTAGCCTTATTTGCTCCTGGGAAAAAAAGCTATGCTAATGGAAAACATATACTAGTGCCTGTGCCTAGATTTCTCAACATTAGTGATGTATATGTTTAAATCTATCATAAAAATATAAAAAAAAACTAGCCAATGAAATTACAAGGGAAAAAGGTGACAGTCACTAAAATGCTAGTTTGTGGGAGAAAAAAAAAGAAAAACAAACAAAAAAAAAAACCAAGATGTGTACAAATGGATGTCAGCCATTGATTAAACAGAGTACAACATATGTGCAAATATACATGTATATCTGTAGTGTATAAATTACAGTGTATGTGTTTATACAGGGTGGAGAAATTTGTACTGGGCCTCATTCTGGTTTTGTTTTGTTTTTTTGCATTTTAAAGTTATCCCATTCACTGTACCAGTGATAAAATTATACTGTCAGTAAGATTACAGCAATTTTACAAATTTATGCAGGTTTTTTTATGTCTTTTTAACAAAATAAATTTTTTTAAAACAAAAATGTGTGGGTCTCTCTGCATTTCCATAACAGTCTTCTACCGAGGGCTTTTTTTGCAGACAAACTTGGTTTGTTTATTATTTATATTTTTTTGGGGAAAGGGAAGCAGATTTGGCTTTGTTTTTTAAGTTGGATTATTTGGCGTAGTGCATTGGCACAGACATGCAATTTATGTGACGGCAGTGATCCTTAGGCTAGGTACACACCATGATTATGGTTTACGTTTAGTTATTATACCTGGAAAGCTCCCGACATATACCTTAAATTAATCCAAATTACGGCCAGAAGTGTGTCCTCATAGTCTCTTTTTGGCTGGTATATATCTACAAATAAATGTAGAGAATAGTGCAGGAGCCTATGCTATTCTGTATATTGACACTAAAAATAACTGTGTACATTTTCTTACAATAAGACCGTGTGGGTGGCAGATGCCTCATTGTTTAGTTTTTCCTGTGTGTATGCATGTAATGTATATGTTTCAATAAGAGATTATACTACTGCACTGTTCTGTTATTACCTTGTATATATACAGAAATATACAGTCTATATGGTCTAGCTGCAGTGGCATGCACTGTCTTTCCAGCATTGAGGGTCGTAAGTATTTCTTCTGGTGTCCCTGCCCTCTTATAGCCTATCATGCGTTCCTGGACACTGGATAGGTTAACCAGAATCCAAGAAAGATTTGTGATGCCCTTCCCCCACAGCAGACACCCAGCTTTTCTATGATAGGAAAACGCATTGTTTCCGCATTGATTGGAACATTTTCTAGACACTGATTTTAGGGTGGATTGGTGCTGAATATTCCCCAAAATAGGCCTCTAAAAACACAGTGTGAACAAGCCTTAGGCCGGTCCTGTTAAAGGGACAGAAAAGGATTTCACTGGCATCCTGTTAGTTCAAAACAATAAATATGATCTCTCTTTATTTACATGGCAATTTTAAATTTGTAATGGGAGATCTAAAGACTGAAGTTACTAACGCTTGTTCTAGAATTCCCCACCAGTGGCTTTGTGGCTATACGTGGCTCCCAACAGGGATTCCATATGACCATATTCACATGTAATTTATATTTTTGTAGATGTATCCTAACCACCCGACAGTACCGATTTGGATGATTTAATAGTATCAGATTTACATCAGAAGGTATTTGCCAGCTATTTAACAAATATTTCCATTTTTGATTGAGTTTTTGTTCTAATGTCAATGGCCTGGCCATGGCTATGTCACGGTAACTGGTTTTCACGATACGTCAACGGCTACCTTGGACATAGAAAATAACAAGTTGTGAACTCAGCCAAACACTGTCAGTTGAAAGTGTAGTAAACATTATGTATTTGTAGGTCACTTGTGTGGTATGCACCAAGTTTTATATACGAGCGCATTAGAGTTACATATATGTAGTGTGGAAGTTCTGCCTTAGCCAAGAGCCAGGTGCAGGGAAAGAGCAATGAATACATTACCTTGTAGCTCAGACAGTTCTGCAGAATGCACCTTAATCCACATCTGTGCACAGTGTTTGTTGGTGTTTTTTTTCTTTTTCTTTGTGGCTTAAATTCTGCAGCCAAGGCTTCCTGTCATAAGACAATATGGAAGAAATCAGGCGATACCTTTTAGAGGCTAACTGAGTATATTTGATAGTGAGCTTTCGAGAGGACTAGCTCTCTTCTTCAGACTGATGTTATACAACAAACTGAAAATACACAGACTTTTTATACACACAAGACATGGATCTTCAAAGGATCTTAGAATTCTTAAAAATAACAAAATGCGAAATATAGGTAGAGCAGTTATTTACAACCTGTCAAGAATTAAACAGTCTGGAAACTTGTGAGGCGTGACGGGAGTGATCAGTAATTATTTCTCTTATCTTTATATGCAATCAGGGGAGATTTGTTGCACTCACAGTTCACACATAGCTTGACATGAAGCTGGCATGAATATTTAACCCATTTTTTTGCAGGTAACGGTCTTAATGGGAGATTTTAAGACTCAGAGGGAGAGGAAAGAATGGGAATATAAATTAATGCAAAAATTTAAAACTCTGCAAAATGGGTTAAATATTCATGCCAGCTTCATGTCAAGCTATGTGTGAACTGTGAGTGCAACAAATCTCCCCTGATTCCATATAAAGATAAGAGAAATAATTACTGATCACTCCTGTCATGCCTCACAAGTTTCCAGACTGTTTAATTCTTGACAGGTTGTAAATAACTGCTCTACCTATATTTCGCATTTTGTTATTTTTAAGAATTCTAAGATCCTTTAAAGATCCATGTCTTGTGTGTATAAAAAGTCTTTGTATTTTCAGTTTGTTGTATAACATCAGTCTGAAGAAGAGAGCTAGTCCTCTCGAAAGCTCACTATCAAATATACTCAGTTAGCCTCTAAAAGGTATCGCCTGATTTCTTCACTATTCTACTACTTTCTATGGCTAACACGGTACAGCATTATACTACTAAGACAATATGGGGCAGATTAATGTTATCTATTACTAACACAGCATAAATTGATATTAAACAGAATTTGCCAAATTTATCAGTGGTTATTATTATTGTATTCATTTATACAGTCAAATCACGTTATTATAATCACTTCCTACTTTCGACATCATCAGCACATAGCTCATGAAGGAAGGCGTGTGTCATGGGCTGGCTTTGTGAATGTGTTCGGGAGATTTGGCTTTTGGGTGATGTTTTATCCTGAAAGTAGGCCGTTTAAGTTGTAGCATGCAATCCATATGAATTTGGAGGCATATAGAGTTATAATCGGGGCCCAATAAATAAACTTTATTGTGTTTCCATAGCAGGAGAATTATTCACAGCTCTCACCCCTTCTTTGTGATCTTTATTTCATAAAATTACAATTGGGAGCCGACACAAACGTGGCCTACAACGGTTTCTCAAGCCATATTGAATAATTCTTCTGTTATGGAATTACAATTGTATTACTATTTTCACTGAGCACGAGCCTGCTTTGAAGTAGACGGACATTTGGTGTTATATAAATTTCCGATGTAGATTGGTGCCACCTGGACTTTTCTATATAGTGATTAAACTTTATTGTGATACTATTGCACTGCTGTTTACTATATTTTATCGTAGGAGTTGATAATTAAAGCGATTACCTGGCAAACAATAAATAAAAAACAACAATAATTTAAGAACAGTTTGCCTGAGTCTTCATTCATATTTATGTGATGCTTTTCAATGCAAGTTTGTGCTTTTCCTGTGATGTCTCTCTCTAGCCAAGCAGCACCATTTTCCATATGAAAGCTGTCAATTACAACAAGTCCCAGGATCTTTTGCTGTGCTTTTTCTATCATCTTCAACGCATGCTTTCCATTTCCCTCCACCAGTTTAAAACCTTCGGATGCAGATCTAAAGTGATGCGGCTTTATAGGTTGCAGTAAAAAAAAAATCAAAACCCCTTTGATGATCTGAGCTCCTGGACTCTACACAGAGCCATCTCTTATCAAACAGCTAAAGCAGAACTACAGGAAGCCCACAGTCTATTTCAAGTACAATTATACAAGTGTCTACAGTATCTTGGGAGAGATATTGTTTAGAAATTTTTTTGTTCCGCTAGGAAACCCCTTTTATATTATGATCCACATCCATCAGTGTATACAAAAGACAGAAATCCCACTGATAATTTTATCATCTTAAAGGGAATGTGTCATCAAAAAATGACTTATTGTTTAACTCACATTTTTAAGTTAAACACATTTTTTTAGGAATTTTTGGTTATGTTTTTTTTAATTTTCCATAACACTTTCAGTATTCTTATTAAAAATTCTTAGGTCCTGCAGTTTTCATTTTGGCCACTAAGCCTAATAATCGTCTGACACTTCCTGTTAGAGAGTTTTCAGTATCTGCTTATTCAGTAAAGAGGTCAATCTAAAAGAGACCCAATGTGTACAGATTAACACAGAATCCACCACAAAGGGAATTACAGCTCCCCTCTCCCCCCTTACAGTGAAAACTCTCCTAAAAGTCTATGGGACAGAAACTGTCTTAAGAATCTATGTGCATGAAGCTGCTGTAAGGTATCTCTCGGCTGCTGTTAAAGCATGCAAAACAAGAAATGTTTCCCCCCCAATCAATTTTTATAGACGGCCCGAATTGAGAAACTACAATCAGAAAATAAAAAAATGAAAAGGAAAAAATATGGGTCAGGGGCTTCATTTAATAAGTAAAAAAAAAAAAATTGGCGACAGATTCCCGTTACAGCTATGAGGAAAAGTATGTAGTGTAATCACATGACTCAAATATTTCCCTAATCTACAGAACAGTTTCACTAGTGAAGTGGTTGAATAACTGGTTATCTAGCATTAAGTGTGAACAAATACTGCTATTGTGTGATAATCCTTCGCATCAAAATGCATTACTAAATAACTGCTTAATACTAAACTGGCCTTATATGTATTAGATACTAATTGACATATTCCACTGATTTTGAGAGGGATCTGCTGAAACTCAGATGTAAATGGGAGGGAAGGGGTCGAATGGTAAATCCTTTTTGGGAAACAAAGGTAGGAAAGTATAGCTTCTAACCAGTTTGACTGTTTCCGGGGATATAAAGCAATAGTGGTGTTTTTCAACCACCTATTAAAATTACAATACGTTCTCAGTGACTATGAAACAATAAATCAGTTTCTATAAACTTCTGCTGTACTTTTCCATTGCACTAATTTTGATAAGCTTTTCCCAACATGTCAAAGCTGTTTTTCAGTTTTCTTAACATACTTGTCCCAAGCACTTGCAAATAAAAAGTGTGAGTTACTATGTTACACAAATCAATGCCTAGATATACATTTTTTGGTGGTCACAAAAATACTAAGCTGGGTCCAAGTATGGGGAGGAAGGGGCAAGAGTAGTACTTGGAAATCTTAGCCATTTCTTCCAACCAATGTTGGAAATTTCTAGTTGTGTGACATGTTGTATTGTCTTGCTGCAAGATCCCATCTGCCCAAGAGAAGACAATCAACATGTATGAATGTGATCCGCAACTAGTTGAGAGTGTCTTTGCACATGGATGAGTGGGCCAGAGAATGCCATGAAAACATTCCCCAGGCCATAACACTGCCACCACCAGCCAACGAAAATGGAAGTCGATGGAGAAGGCAAACCTTTGTCAGCCAGTGGAGATCCAATTCTAATCCTGCCGTAAAAATCAAAACCTTCTCTGCCAATGCAACTTCGATAACATAGGTGCAGTGACCATACATCTGCTTTGGAGCCCCAAACACAGCAGTGCTTGTGAACTGTTTTAGGCACACGTGTGGTCGTCCGCTGGTTTATTTTGGTAAGGAGCTGCTCCACTGTATCGGTCCATTCTTGTGCACCCTCAGAGCCGACGTTCACCTCTCCCATCTATGGCATGTGGTGCTCCGCACTTTCCACGTCGCTTATTCACTCTTTGTCCACTCACAATACACTTTCACCAATGCAGCACATGAACAGTTCACAAACTGTGCAGTTTCAGAAATACTCTCACCTTTGGCCACGAAAGTCAATAATCATCTCTTTTTTAAACACTGATAAATTACCTCTTTAACCCATGACAACAACAAGAGATATGTGTACAGACAGCCTCTCACACCTTATATATCCATCAAGCCAATGCAATAGTTAAGGTCCCCATCTGAACTGAGGTCACCTTGTCATTGGTGGTTGGGCCCTCACAGTTATGGTTTAAAAAAAATGTACGTTAAGAACCTCAAATTTTCATGGATCTGAAAAGTAGCAGAAATGCATTTTGGAATAGTTAATTGATTGACTATTTCTTAGCATCTGTGGAGCGCTACTGATGCGTTTGTCTAAATTGTACAAAGCAGGGTTAGGGACTGCTAAGCCTCCCTTGCACATTGCCAATTGAAGGGTCGCAAAATTAAGGCATCCATAGCTTTTTTCCCATAAATAAGAAAATGAAATGTAAAATTCAATTTATAAAAGAATTATAGGATCTAGATTGCTGAATCTTTCACAGCAGCATCTAGATTACCTTGAGCAAAATCACCCGTCCCACAACCAACATGGGCAGTTTCTGCCATACTTCAAACTGCTGTTAAAATTGAGAATGAAATGAAACCTGAAAACTTACCCTACTGTTTGATAAGTTGTAATTACCGCCAAAAGAGAAGTAGTCTTTGTAGTACTCACACTTCAGGAGGCTTTAAACTCAATCCTCTTGGGTCACGGAAAATAATAGCTTGTCTGCTCGGATCTCCGGCAGCCCTCCAGCAATATGCATCCAACAGTCCAAATAAAGGTATATGATCTGGCAATTAAAAGCTAAGTTTCTTTATTATGAAAACGTCACAAACATCCAGAGACAAATCTGTGTATGGCGTCAGTTGACGCGTTTCAGGTCCAACTGAAACCTGAAAATGTGTTGAACCTGAAATGCTGCTTGAGAAAGGCCACGCTATATGGGCTGAAACGTTGCACTTTATGTATGCTGCTCACATGAATTAAAGATGCTTGTTTATGGAAGATGCTGATGTCCATGCTTCTATGTTCATGAAACTTGAAGCGCGTCAGCTGATGCCATACACAGATTTGTCTCTGGATGTTTGTGAAATTCTCAAAATAAAGAAACTTCGCTTTTAATTGCCTTTATTTGAACTGTTGGATGCCGGAAAGAAGTAGTGTCCTAAAGGAATAACAGCATGTCATCCATGTATAGTACAATTTTATCTTCCAGTGGGCCTCCCTACCAAGTGTGTAAGAGGATGATTGTAGTCCATTGACCTGTCTCGCAGTTTTAGAGGTGGTACAGAACAACTTAACCAGTCAAATATAGACCAAAGCCTATCTTTTCGAGAATTACCCACAATAATGTCCTTTTGACACTATTGAATACTTTGGTGGCATCCAATAAGCACACCACCCTTGCACATGAGTTATCAGATGGTAGTTGCTGACTGATATACAATCTCCTTACGTTAATAGAGGTGGCCTTCTAAAGGATAAAACCTGCTTGGTCAAGATGAATCAGACTGGTAATGATCTTTGATATCCTGTTGGCCAAGACTTTTGCAAGTATTTTGGTATCACCAGGTAACAAAGAATTGGTAAAATAGGATTCATGTAGCAAGGGGTTCTTACGTTTTAAGAGGACAATTATCACATCCTCCTGCATACTGTCGGGCATAGGTGTAACTTTAGGGGGGTACGGAGGGGACTGGTCCCCCCCACTTTTTTTCTGGGTAGGGGCTGTTCCCCCCCACTTTTTAACCACTTCAATAAAAAATAATCTATATGAAAGGAAGAGAATACGGTAAGTGGGGAGGGCAGAGAAAAGAGGAGGAAGGAGTACACCCTTTGCCTCCCATATTTCTGTGCATCTTAGGGAGGACAGAGTAGGTAGTAGCCTTAAGTGTCAGTGCAGAGTGAGAGCAGTACTGATTGGTAGAGCAGGAGTCAGCAGGGGCTGCTTCACCAATCAGAACGCTGCTCACAGCACACTCATTATCTGGGGCTGTATCTTTCCCTCTCCTCGTATACCGCTTCCCCTATGTTCAGCCTTCTTCCGAGAAGAAGAGAAGCTCTTGTCGAATGCCACCGGACTTCAGGAGACAGGTTAGGAGTGGACAAGGGTGCCAGGCATTGTGTGTGCATGTGAGTAGCGTAACGACTGTATATATGAGATGTGTATATACTGTACAGCCATGTATCTAGCTATGTCACTTCTTCCCTGCACTTACACGCTGGGGAAAAATGAAAGTAAATGGGGCCGGCCCCGCAGCATTTTAGAAGTGTGGACTGGCCAGCGCGTACTTATAAAACACCCGGTATATAGCAGAGTGCACAGTACGCTCCGTTATATACCGCTGTACCCTTAAGGGTACACTCATGCAGAAGATATGAATGCTGATTCTTGTATGGATTCAGTGCTGGATCTGCCTCAGAACTGGCGTCCAATCTGGCAGGAAACTGATTTAAATTATACCCTATGTAAAATCAGTGTTATCGTTTAGATGACACTGATTTTACTCGAGTATTTTTGGCACGTACTGTCAGCACCTACAAAAAATTGTTTGTGCAAAGTGGGCAGTCTGGGTCGTTTTCTCATTGGAATTCTGCGTTTGCAAGCGCTGAATTTCCAACAAGCAAACAACACTGTCAGTGCTGAAAAACCATCATGTGAACTCCTAAATGTGTAATATGTCTGTGTTCAATATATGTATATATACACACACACAATTTCTGGGGTACCTTGTCTAATATAATCTCTGTTGTACAGTGTCTAATATAATCTCTGGGGTACGGTGTGTAATATAATCTCTGTTGTACAGTGTGTAATGTAGTAATCTTTGGGGTACAGTGTGTAATGTTATCTCTGGGGTACAGTGTGTAATGTAATAATCTCTGGGGTATGGTGTAATGTAATCTCTGGGGTACAGTGTGTAATGTAATCTCTGGGTTAATGGTGTAATTAATCTCTGCCTCGTTTTTTACAGCTGTATGTAATCTCTTGGGTACGGTTTATTGTAACTCTTGGTATGGGTGTAATGTAATCTCTGGGGTACAGGGTGTAATGTACTCTCTGGGGTACAGGGTGTAATGTAATCTCTGGGATATGGTGTAATGTAATCTCTGGTGTACAGTGTGTAACATAATCTCTGGGGTATGGTGTATTGTAATCTCTGGGGTACAGTGTGTAATGTAATCTCTGGGGTATGGTGTAATGTAATATCTGGGGTATGGTGTAATGTAATCTCAGGGTTATGGTGTAATGTAATCTCTGTGGTACGGTGTGTAATGTAGTCTCTGGGGTACAGTGTGTAATGTAATCTCTGGGGTGCGGTTTGTAATGTAGTAATCTCAGGGGTACAGTGAGAAATGTAATCTCTGGGGTACAGTGAGTAATGTAATTCATTTCTAGGGTTCACTGTGTAATATAATACATTTTTGGGGTAATTGAATGTATATTATTTCTTGAATACAATGTGAAATTATTTCTAGGTAAGTTAGTTATAGTATTTCTGTGGCTGCCATGTGAATACTAAGTATTTGTATTTCTGGGTGCAGTGATGATTGTCATTTCTGGTGTATGGTTTGCAATAAAATACATTTTGGGGTAGAGTATGTGACATAAGTGATTCCTAGGCATACAGTGAGATCGAAATTTGCTGCATTGTGCAACATTTTTTATTTCCATGTAGAGGGGGAAATATTATAGGGGGCTGGTTCAGTTTCATTGCCAGGGCTGCTTTTTAGTCCCAATCCAGCCCTGGACTTCAGTAATTAGAGAGATTCATAACCTTACAGATTGCACCTAAAGTGTTTGCTATAAGGACTCTGCCCGGACCTGCTGGGGGAGCTCACAGCGATCCCCCATACCTCCTAGCTTGGTTAGAGGGGCCACTTCACTGCAGGGAGAGGAGGGAAGAGAAGGGACGGGAAGGTGAGTGAAGGAGGGAGGGAGGGATAGGAAGATAGGGGATGAGAGGGAAAATTGGTCCCCCCCACTTTTTGAACCAAAGCTACGCCCATGTGTCGGGCATTGAATATTTAATCAGTGTTCAGTACAAACCTGTTGACATTGAATTAGGTACACCAGTGTGTAATTCTAAGGAAATGTTTCCATGCTATACAACATGGTGCACAACTGGTGTAGACAATGCTAGATATCTTTTGAGGTCAGTGGATAAAACTGCACTTTCAGATAATACCACCTCATTTCTGTTGATTAGCCAGGAAGGAATACATCGCCCCAACCAAGTCATTTTAATTTGTAAGGTGACACTTGTGGGCAGATGCTCTACAGGTGAAGGCCCCTGTCCTGGAGACATATATCCTTTATTTACTCCTCCATGAGACAGCATGGACCCTAGGCTGATACACATTAAAGGGGTTTTCTCACTACAATTATTAGCTTTTAACTTGTAGGGAAAGGTACATAAAGACCATTACCGAATACATTGCTCTTTTGATTTTGCTTTGGTCATGAGATACAAAAGATTTTCTCTCTTGGAATGCACATTTTTTCTGGTTAACAACCACCTATCTCTCTCCTCTGTCTCTTATCTGATTGATTTAAGCTGCACTCAATCAATCAGTTAGTTTGACCCTGGTGAGTTACTCCCTGCAGAGTCTTATCTCTAGCAACAGAGTTTGGTTGCTTAACTAAATGAGAAGCTCTCATACTTTAGAGCTCTGTAGCCTTTTACACTGTGATTTACAAACCTTTAGCAGACATGTTCCGGCTACAAACAGCAGAGCTGATATGACAATCACTGCTTGTCCATCCACAGCCTGAACAGAAAATGTGAGTCTAAAACTGGTTGTGGCTCTGTGAAACAGCATAGTGAGAAAATCTCTTTAAACATACTAATACAAGGTAGCAGGCTATTAATACAGGAGATATTTGTGATACTACTTTCAGAGTATTGTCTTGACTAGATTAGGGCTAGCTCAGAATAGGTGTAAGTATTATGGGCCCTACTCTGCAGTGTGAACTCCCTCAAGTATACTATATTTTTGCTTAAGTTAAAGGAATTGTCCACTTTATACAATCTTTTTGTTAGAAGGGAGGAAAATTATAGTGTCACTGTTAAGATCACTAGTGCTAAGTGGTGAACTGTGGAGGAACATGTGGTTAATAATCCATATCCAGCAGCACCATCACTGAATAAAGCATAGGTTGAAAGGCTGAAAAAAGAAAGACATCCATGCAGTTCAGCCTATTGTCCAACAGTGTTAAAACAGAGGAAGGCTAAAAACTCCCATGAGGTAGATGCCAATTGTCCTCATTGGAGGGAAAAAAAATTCTTCTCGACATCAATCTGGCAATCAGAATAAATCCTTGCATCAACGAACCTTCTCCAGAATCCTAGTCACTATAACTTGTATATTATCACATACTAGAAACACATCCAGGCCCTTTTTGAACTCACTGAAAGCAGGTCCTCTGGCAGGGAGGTCCATTTTCTCTCTGCTCTTACAGTAAAGAATCCCTTACTATGTTTATATTCAAACCTTCTTTCCTGAAGACATAGAGGATGTTCCCTTGTTCTGGATCTAGCCCTGGGTAGGAATAGCTCATAGGACAGATCTCTATATTGACCCTTAATGTATTTATACTTATTTATCAGGTCACTGGAAGGCATCTTTTCTCTTAACTAAATAACCCTAACCTTGCTAATCTTTCTGGGTATTGCAGTCCACCCAGTCCTTTTATTATTTTTGTTGTCCGCTTTTGAACCTGTTCAAGCTCTACAATGTCTTTCCTGTGCACTGGTGCCCAAAACTGTACACAATATTATGTGTGTGGTTTGACTAGGGATTTGTATAAAGGGAGAACAGTGGGATTTATCAATCCTGTCTTAACACAGTGTAAAGTTAGACTCGACAGTCTTATAATGCGCCACATATCATAGTGTTCATAAATCTGGCATATTTTAGATCTAGTCTAACTTTTTACCTTTTATAAGCGGTCTTACTTTATGCCACTAACTGTGACAAAATGTTGGCCCTTTTTTGGTGTCTATCCTTGCAGACTAAACCATGCCCCCTTTGCGCAAAGCCATACCCCTTTTATTGAGACTACGCCCCAATTGCTGGCCAAGGCAAAGACGTGTCTAGAAACTGTCTAAAACATGTAATAAATGTGGTGTAAACCAAGAATTCTGACAAAACTGCCTTAATAAATGTGTACCAATGTTGTCATTGTGTGCATCTATACCCCTTTTAATTCAGCCTGTGATGTTGTTTGCCTTGAAATGGATACCATTAAAATTGTTTAGGTATGTAATGTGCAAATGTGCCAGGCCTGATTACAGGCAATAAGTCATGTAGCAAACTATATATTTTCCAATCATTATAGTGCTCAAGGGCTGAACAAAGACATAGCAAAGTTTAGACGGACCATGGTACCATGGCGTTCTTTGCTATCTGTTCTTAAACAGTAAACAAGTTGAGATAACTTTCTGTGCTCTGATATTTTAGTGCATGATCGGTTATTTTTATTTTTGCTGCATCTGTATATCCCTGCTAATAGACTACAAAGTTACTTGGTTTCCGACCATTGCTTAATAGCTCCAACAATATTAGAAAAAGTAGTATTATACTGCTGAATATACATGCCAGCATAGGTTTACCTTCTTATAGATCATCAACTTCTCTTTTAAATACCATAATATGCTCACATTACAAGAAGTACAACAAAATATACAGTCAGGGGTATAGCTAAAAGCAATGCAGAGGTAGCAGTTGCAATCAGGCCACACTTGGTGCAAAATAGAGGCCCTTCTGCTTCATAAGACAACACCAGTATTACATAGGGCAGTTGGGCACCCCATTTCAGATTTTGTGTTGGGACCCTGAAGCTTGAAGTTATGTGTATACAGTATCTACAGTGTTTTCTATACCAAATAAGTGATTGTACTTATACATCTTACATCATAGCAAATATTAACTTGACAGATGACGCACTGTAACGTCACTGCACAGCAGGCTATCTCAACCCTTTCACTGCTTTTTAATGGCTTTGTGGTTTAAGAACAGATAAAACAGAAAGCCAAACTCTGCTGCATCCGTACATTGTAGCAATGTTATGTTTACATTGAAAGAAGCATTAATTATACTCTTGTGAAATTGGATGCTATTGATGAAACAAGCACTAGCAGTGGAAATTGCTGTTATTATCTGTGATGACAGGACATGCTGTACTATATTCAGTACACTGCAGTTGATATATTCCTTTATAATTGCTTAGACCATTCTATCTCCAGCACTAACAACTTGCTGTGTCAAACAGTGGAAGTATAGGCTTCACGTATCAAGAAGGAAGGGCTGGGTGTAATGCAGGAACAACATTCTAGACAAATTATATCAATTTGGGAAACACGTAGATTTCTCAGACGAAAAGTTTGATCAAAATCTGTGTACTAATTTTTTTTTATTTTTTTTTTACTCAAATAGTTGATATCATCATGGCTTGCATGCCATAAATGTGGTTATATGTTATTGTTAAAATACTGAATAAAAACACAATAAAAAAAAAATAATAATTATATCAATTTTTCTTTACTAGATTCAGTTTAATCCCTTTTCAAGAAATATCAGACGGAGAGATATAGAGAAAAAAATCATGTAGTATGCATTTATATCCTGTTCTGTAAAGCCTATAACTACTCCTTTAGGGAATGATAAGAGATCATGATGTCTTCTAACCTCTACAACTGCATTGCCCTCCAATTACCCTCTGTAATGCAATGTACAATAAGTGTGAATCATCAGTTTGCACAATCACTTTTATGGACCGATTCTATTTTTTGAAACCTAAAATGTAGAATATGGATTTATTATTTACGTTATGGCATCAAGACCAGCTCTTATAAAGTTGTTTTTTTAATTTAAACATGTTATTAACGAACCATTATGAAAAGCCCAAGTAATAAGCTTTAGTATACAACGTACTACCTACCTTCTAATGGAAAGTTAACAATGTTTAAAAGTACAGTCTGCCTCTGAGAATATAATTTCCCTGGGCTACTATTCATAATATAGCTTTCATTTCTGCTATAGGCATTTGAATGAGGTGTAGTAACTTCATGATAAAGAGCTGTCATACTGAGAGAGAGAGGAAGTTTTGTCACAGGTACACAATGGGCCGCTAATCTTAAAGGGAATGGGTCATCAAAAATGACTTATTGTTTAACTCACATTTTTTATGTTCGACAACATTTTCTAAGATTTTTTGGTTTATCAATATTTTTTTAAATTTCCATATCAACTTTCATAATTTTCATAATTCTTACAAGCCTGCAGTTTCTTTTCACTTTGGCCCCTAAGCCTAATAATGCTACACTTCCCTTTTCTAGGTACAGAAAGTTTTCTCAGTTGTCTGCTATCAATTAAATCAGCACAAAAAAGAAGGGTCAACTGAAAGGAGACACCATGTGTAAACAGATAACACAGGATTTCCCCAGTCACGAAGAGGAGATGGTCCACAGTTCACGCTTTTCACCTCCCTCCCACTCGATTTCCTTCTCCCGAGGTCACAGAGCAATCTGACTAGAAAACATCTCCTATAAAAGTCAATGGGGCACTGACAGTAGTCTTAAGATCTCGCTTGTGTATGATATGCTACTGTAAAGCATCTCTCTGAACTGCTGTTAAAACTTGTCAAACAAGGCCTAGTGGCCCAAAGTTAAAACTTTGCAAGACTAAGAAGTATTACAAAAATAATTGAAGTGATATGAAAAAAAAAATCAACTAAAAAATTCCTAATAAATGTGTTTAACATAAAAATGGGACAATGACTCATTTTTGATGACACATTCACTATAAAGGGGTTTGCCACAAAGGCTTTCAGTGTGCTCAAAAGGGGGCGTGTATGATTTGTTTGAACTCGCATAACATGTGACTCAGCATGCTTATATCACCATGGCTCTTTCCCCACAGTGTGCTCACTGTAATCAAAAAAGGGTCTGTTTATATAAATTGCTTGAGTAGTTACAATGTAGCAGAGTGGATAGTACTTCTGTCCTTTCCAACCATCGGGTCCTAATCTTTAAATCGTATGGCAGTAACAATACATATGAATTTCTTCTTTGTTCCCGCGGTTCAACGTTCCTGTTGACAAGATCTCTTTTTTTCTTTTCATTTAATTACAAACGTGTGACAGTGTTCATGACAAAATCACCACCCCGCTCATTCATCCTCCCAGTTACATCACATGAACCAAGCCTATCTAGAGCATCCAGACAGGACCAGTGGGCAGCAATCACCACCATATGCCAAGGCACCAAGTTCAACCATCAAGGTAATGATGACACATCTTACCGCTTAATTTGTTTGTATTCATACTCCATATATATATTTGCGTCTCTGACCAGTATATGTATAGCTGTATGTATGCATTGTTTGTCTAAACGTGGCCCTTCAAGTCGAGTTAAATATAAAAAAATAAATTCTTGATCCCAACACTGTCCTTTGTCCTTGATCCACAAAGCCAATGTCCATGTTTTCTTGTCTCAAATACTTACGCTCCCCTCCCAGAGGCTGGTTTCAGCCTGAAATACACCTTGAAACATGAGGGGCAAGGCTGAAAGGACTGTGGCAGTCTACAAAGGCTGGCCGGTTATCTTTCATCGAAACGGCGGTTGTTCACTAGTGTGGGTGACTGGGGTATCCCCTCGCACTCCCTGGGTCTTCCTGTGCCCGTGTGGACGGGGTTTTACTTTGAAATAGTATCAAGTGTAATTAACGAATACACAAGTCAGGCTGTCAACCCTCGAACGGGGAAGATTCCCTGACACACTGACTAATTACTAAGGAGTAGAGAGGACAGGAGTGGAACGACAGCGCCTGGTTTTGAATACACCTCTCAGTCAGTAAGTGTGTGGTGATAACAGGCAGGTGGAAACCACTGAACAGCAGGAGAGGTGATGTCTGGGCATGTGTGGCAAGAACGGCGAGAGGAGTTCTCATGCCCGATGTTAGACAAGCTTACACTATTGATTCACTATGGTATGTTCACACTGCATATTTCTGCCGACGTACTTGCCTCTAATGAGTGAAACGCGTCCCAATCATTATGGTAATCCACAGTTCTTATAGAGAACTATGGATTATGCCTCGTTGTAGGCGCGGGGGAGATAATTGACATGTCATTTATTCATGGCGCTTATGCGCCACGGGAAATGAGTCTATGGGCCGGTAGGAGCTGCCCCTCCAGGCACTCGCCCCACTCCCATAATACCCCGCGTAACGCGGGGCGTACTGTAACGCGCCTGCAATTGCCGTGTGAACAAAGCGCTAAGAAAGCAGCTAAAAACAAAAATGGTTATACAATGGTTAAATTAATGATGAATGAGTGAAAATTGTGCAATTATTTCGTTTGCAAACTTCCCACATCGATTTTTCTTCGTGGCAAAACCCCTTTAATACTGCAGCAACATATTTCATTTTTTGAACGACAGTGCAGATTATATTTTCTTTAAAATGAATCTGTGAAACGTTTTTAAATGGGTTTTGCCAAAGACCCTTCTGAGCTCGGCCTGTAGTGTGATACGAGTCGGCTTTAGAGAACGTGGAGATGGTTGTGCTTGCCCAGTTAACCCCCTTTATTTCTACAGCAGTTCCGAATATAGCCCAGGGAGTGTGCTCAGCCATACTCGAAACTCCTATTGTCACGTACGGGGGAGAGCTGCACCAGTGCAGCCATCTCTCCCTTCTCTGAGGCCAGCTTGGAGCAAGCTATGAGCTGACCTTAGAAAGGAAAGGACTTCGTCAAATGGAAAGAAAGGCATTTACAAGAGGAGATTAAATCAAATCAATATCTAGTGAGACCATCCTTTGCCTCATTTCTTCTAGGTACTTGTACACAGTTTTTGAAAGAACTCAGCAGGGAGGTTGTTTCAAACATCTTGGAAAAGTAAGCACAAATCTTCTGTGAATGTTGCTGCTGAGATCTTCCTGTCTTCTTGTAATCACATTCAGACTTGATGACGATGGGATTAGGGCTCTGTGGTCTTCCAGGACTCGTAAGGCCAAGTGAGTGGTCATGCCAAATGTTGAACGGATTCAGATTTCTCTTTTGCTCATTCTCTTTGTATTTTGTTAGTTGTTTATTAATGCTTCTCTATTGAAAGCATTTTTGCTTTTCAGTAATTTTTTCACACCTGTTAAAAACTTTATATAATATTGTAAAAAAAAAAAAAAAAACTGTACATATAAAAGCAATGTGATAGCAACAGTCATACAGCGTGCTGCATTCTAGCAATAATTTATCCTTGACTGAAAAGGTTTACAGATAAGAACCGATAATCATTATCTCAGCAATATACATGCACTGTGCATGTGCCGCCTTCTCTTCCATCACCGGACACAATATAAACCATTAATGGATGTTCTCTTCTAACTACTGGGTGGAAAATGCATTAATGTGTGTACCAAGAGGTGTCCGTGTTCAAACCAGTGAAATCCATCTCTTTTCTCTCTAATCTTCTGATATTAATGGAAACAAATCAAGAATAAGTTCAGCTTTAGTACTCATGAGTGTCAGGGAAGGTCTTTAAAATAGGATGATAGAAGATCACCTGTTACAAAATGAACACGTGAATCTCCAGTTTTGTGAGATTTGTCCATTTGCATCTAGAAAAAAATGTTTGTGTGTTTTTTTGGAACAGATTTGTCCATATAATGAACAGCAAATATTTAGATTACTCCACCACAAATATATAAGGTACGTTTCTGTACTATTCAAGTAATTGCTCTTAAAGCGTAAGAAAAAATAAGTCAATACTAAATATAGTACTGAAAGCATTGTGTACACAGCTCGTATGTAAACCTGTCTCTATGTTTTTAGACTAGTGTGTAATGTAATCTAGTCTTACTGTACATTAATTCTAGGTATAGAATAACAAATTATATTACGTGATGTCTATAAATACAGCTCATACCGTGACCTAAGTGTCAAGCTCATGCAGGAAACAGATTTTCTTCACTAACAAGCAATGCCTTTCTAGGAGAAGAAAGACATTCTGTGCATAACGAAGCCCTCTTGATGCACAAAACTATTTTGTTTCCGGTCATATAAAATTAAAGATAAGGGAATGTTAAAGACAAGTGTTTTTTTTTTTCTGTGGCAGAAATCAGAAGTTTTGCCCTCAGATTCTTATACAGTTTATTTTTCCCCCCCCCAAAAAAACGGTCTTCCTTTGGAAGTGAACTTTAATGGACTAAACTATGTTCTTGGCTCTCTGATGTGAAATCCGTACGGATTCCCTGTTAAATAAATGACCAGTCAACTTTTTTTTTCTACGAAAGATTTTCCTTTTAAAGGAATATTCAATGATTAAAAAGACAACACAAAGAAAGCACTTCATAGAGAAGCAGAGTCTAGTATCCAAAAGGAGAGAGAAAAAATACTACTCACCCCCCATAATCAGTTGTGTTCAACAAAAGCCACTGAACACAAAGAGGAGCCTGATGTTGCAACATGCGTAGCCCGCCATATTGAACAGTGGTGAGCTGTAGGCACTGTGTGATGCCATAGGGTGCAGTATTGAGATACTTTCCCCTAGGCTATGTTCACACAGCGTAATGGTCGCGGAGCCATACACAGTAATGCCCTCAATTTCCGCCGGTTGATTTTTGGGAGCGCTGGCTGATTGGGGGGGGGGGGGGGGGGGGGTGGGGCTGGCGTGGTGGTGGGAGGAGTGGAGGCGACCCGCCCAATATACTGACACGACTCCAGCGGCACATATTTGGCCTGCAGAGGAAATTGACATGTCAGCTTAGTCTCCCCGCGACGTAGCAATACGTATTGTAGTACGAGCGGGGAGTAGGAGGCGAAAATCCATAGTTGTCATAGAGTAACAGTGGGATTCCCTGTAATGTTCGGCGCTCAATCTCCGCTAGCAGAAGTGCAAATTACGACTGCTAAAAGGCTGTGCTCGTAATTTTGACCGAGTCAACCTACCCTAAGGCTGATGTTCAACATGGATTTAATTGCAAGGCACATATTATCGCACACTATTTACGCCCGTGTTTACACGGTGGCGGTGTCAGCAGGCCCGCTGTCCCATAGACATTCATTAATATCCGGCGCAAAATAACGCCCAATGAAATAAATTTACCATGTCACACATTCACTGGTCTCTCCCCCGCTTTCTGCATGTAATGTGCAAGCAGGGAGAGGAGCCTTAAGTCCATAGTTACTCTATGAGAAACTGTGGCTTACCCTAGTAATGACTTGTCAAAATGTATCTCCCCGCCGGATTCCGCGCAGTTAACGGCTTGGGAAATACGCCGCAGATTACGTCCCAAATAAGCCGTTGTGAACATTACCATATATGGAAATAGCAATTAAGGGAACAATATAGTACATACAACATCCAATGAAGTATGACAATTATTTTCTTTAAGAATCAAGCAAAATAGAACAGGAGAGATCTATATAAAATCAGACCTTTTATTTGGTACAGTAAGGCTATGCTATCACTGCACGGGCCTTAACTGCGGGACTAAAATTACTCCCCGCAATTACGCCGTGTGGAAAGGGCGGGAAGCGGGGGCCGGCGACTTTGCCGGCCCATTGACTTCATTACCTGCAGGCGCGTATACTCCGTCTGGTGAATTCACCACGGTCCAGCGTCGTATCTCACCCGCCCGGCTACGGAATCGCCGAGCAGGGAGGAGGACACGTAGATCCAGTAGTTTATCTATAGAACGTGTATCTAACATCCGTAAGATGACTGGGCCGTTTTCAGCCCATAATTTTTGCGCACTTCGGCTTCGTAATTCGGACGCGAACTATACGGCCCCATTTTAAGCCGTCGTGAACATTGGCCTAAGGCGGTCCTACACCAATATAGCAAATTTAATCTTGTGCTACCTGTACATTTGTGATAAGGGACCTCCTGCTGATCTTTGTGCAAGTGTCCTAATAGCAACAGCTTTACAAGCACACATAAGAGCACCGCCTGAAAGCTCTGGTTAATGCTTGTCTGTATATCATTTGCTATGAAAGAATGATTAGCTTACTCCTTTACTGATTCAGAACAAAACAACATGTCCATTGACGTTGAACAGGACAAATCTCACATTGTTTGTCCTAACCACCAAAACTAGATTTGGCGAGTAATTAATTTCTTCACAATATCCTTACCAGCCCTGCCCTGGTGACACAGTGAGTGTACCACTCCTCTATATAAAGCCATACAAGTGCCACATCATTAGAGTTAATTAACATAGTTTATAGACTATTATTCACAAACTAGGAAGAATAATAGTACTACACACAACATGTAGTGGAAATCCTGCAGATCATGCAGAAAGCCCACTGTAGATTACAGTACCATGGAGATTTTACAAATCTCAATCACAAACAACGGAAACCTTTGTCATGGAAAATGACCAGTGGTGCGAATTTTTAAATGTGCATCTTCTGAATTTCAGCTGTGAAAACTACACTGAGTTTCTGCAGATTTTTCCTATTGAATTCAATGATAAAGAAATTCACATTTGGATGTTATTGTTGCAGATCATGTTGAAAGGATTTCTCAGAAAAATCTCCAGCTGTTCTAGGTTACATTAATGAAAACTTCTGCAGCAATTCCAACCAATAAGAGAGATATGAACAATATATTAGTACTAAATTGTACAGAATTTGGCTTGGATGTCCCTGTAGTAAACAACTGATCTGGTACAAGACAAAAAGACTACTATACTTACCTTACAAATCCTATGGTGCTCCCATTTCAATACCTTCCAAGTTCCTGTTGGCATCTGTAGACCTGACCTTGACAACCGGCATGACCTCTGCAGCGAATCAAGTCATCAACTATTCCTCGCAGTGCTGCTGAAAAAGCAGTGGTGGATATAAAACAAGTGTCAGGAACACCAGCACTTACTAGGGGAAATATAGTAGTCTTTATTTCACAACAGATCAGCAATTTTCCACAGGGAAATCGGTTAGAAAATCTGCATAGTTATGTGCAAATTTGTTGTGTGCTTTTTACTGCGGCTTTTGGTTTTGAAATAGCGCTGACAGGCTCTGTTTAGTTAACACGTGTCCATAAACCCAGTGGTATACAGGGGTCGCAGTTGCGACAAGGCCCCTAAGCTGGGGAGGCCCACAGGCTCTTGCCACACGCTGTATCGCTGGGTCACAAAGACCCAGCGATACAACATTCACAGAGCGATGCTGGCAGCGGCTGAGACAAAGCAGCCAGTATACACGTATACCAGCCACTTTGCCCACTAAAGCCAGAGGCGCAATGCAATTATGTCATAGCGCCGCTGCCTGTACTAGGCCCTAAGCCTATGCATATGACTTTTGGGGCTTTGTACGCGCCGAACTGCGTCCCGAAGTCCCTGGAGCACGGCGGCCTGATGATGTCATGTTGCCCGCCTTGGAAGACAAGTGTTCAGCGTGGGAACAGCCTGGAGAGCGAAGGCGAGTATTAGGTTTTTTTAGTGGTGGTAGTAGGGAGAATACCTACCATAAGGGGGGCCCTATCTAGCCGTCTACCTGCCATAACTGGCCCTATCTACCTGCTTACCTACCATAAGGGGCCCTATCTACCTGCCTGTGATGCAATATATAGTAATCACTTTACTTTACTGATGAAAAGGTATAATCTGAGTGTTCCGAAACTGTCGCTGCACCATGGGTAGCGTTGGAGTAAGGACCTCTGGTGTCAGCTCATGCTGTGAATCGCAACCATACTATTCAATAAGCTGAGTTACAAGCTAAAGGTATACGCTCCAAGTATTTCTTAATTACATTACGATTATAGACTTTTTAGACCGTGCGGTCCCCAGAAAGATTATGCAGCAAACATGTTTAAATATGTTATAGTGATACTATAACATGGCATCACAAGCCTTGTAGCGTACTGTATTTGTGTGGTGACTGAATGGGGAAGATAAAGGAGGTTCCTCGACTGAGGCTATCAACTGTCTAAATACAAGATCATTTTGCAATAAGTACAAACCTGGCTTAATCTTGTGTTTTTATCGACCCATACAACAACAGTGCCTACCTACCATAAGGGTCCGCCAATCTACATGCCGACCCTACCAATAAGTTGGCCCTATCTAACCCTGCCTACCTACTGTAAGCGGCTATACTACTATAGGTGGTAATACTACCTACCCACCTAAAGGGCTCTAACTTGATAACCAAAAAAAAATAACCTACTAGAAGCGGCCCTATACTGAAGTGGGACTCTACTTAATAGTAAAAGTCTGCCTACTTAGCTAACTTTTAAGATCTAACCTACCTAAAAGTAGAGTCTTCCTATCTGCCTGTCTAATTTGGGACGGCTGTGCTACTAAATATGGAGTTGTTGTTTCGCCACCTACTGGTTGAACAAATGGGAGGCCTACAATAATCTAATGGGGACGACTCCTGTCTTCAGTCTAAACATAGATATCTTCGGTGTGGTAATTCTGCCTGGATGCATAGCCAGGGAGAAAATCATCATTGCGGTCTGGACCCGGATCGGCGAAAGAAAAGGGAAAGAAAATGACTCTCAGCATAAGATGTCACCTGTAGTCACTAAATGTATCTGTCCTGTAATCAATTATATGGCTGCATAGGCCTGTGCCAAACCAGCTAACTATCCTATTAAACAATCATTTATGGTAGTTGGGTCAAGATTGGCGGTATGCGTATTTTGGTCCCCTTGTATATTGTTATTAATTGTCTGTATGTTGACTTAGGTCAGTAACAGTATAAGTAATTATTCACTACATGGTAGTGGCATGTGAATAATTATATCGTGTTTCTGTTATAACGTGTTCTGGTCAGTAATATTCTGATTATTCATCATATAGTACGGAATATGGCCCTTGTACCGACACCCACAGTTTACAGATAACAAGTCAATTAAACTATTCAATACGTTGAACACTGGTCTACACAATGTAAGGTGATTATTCTGAAAAATTCACCATTTGTTTATAACATGTATAAAGTTCTGCCTCTCAACACCCTATAAGAATTTTTTTTTTTTTTCAAGCACCAATGGGGCAAAAAAGTTAGTTTCGAAACCAAAACAGGATCAATAATTTTGGCCCTAAATGATTTTTAAAACGGACCCCCCCCCCCCCCCGTTAGCAGATGTCTTGTCAGCGCTGCAATTTTTGTAACCACCGGGAGTTGTGAAGATGCAACTGTCAGTGGCAGCTGGGCTCTCCAATGAAAAGGAAGGGACAGCTTGTTACTGTTCCTGCCATACCAATCACTGTATATACATATGAAGAGGCCTTCAAGCTTTCTACTTGAGTCACTAGATTGCCAAAGGCCTGTCGATAATGCAGATTCAGAGATCAGCGTCTGTCACTTGAGTCCACGCGCTAGCTAGATTTCCCCTGTAACTGGGGCTAATATATCAGCCCTGTTTAAGGGGGGAAAATTTAGTTAATGTAAGTAAATTTAAGAAAATTAACACACCAAATAAAAAAAGGACAGTCCGAAATGCTAAATTTAGCCCTGTACTAGAATGCATTATAGCGTTTTAAAAATGAGCGTGGTCAGAAAGTGAGTCAAAATAGCCCGCTAAAGGAACTGAGGATAACAATTTTAGATATACCAAGGTATGACCAGATGCAATGGCTATACAGTTACTCAAAGAAAAGAAAAACACAGCGAGCAATGTTTTGTAAATTAACTGCATATAAAACACCGATTAGATACAGAACAAAGCATAATTTTGTAAAATTTACATTATGAAAACAAAAGAAAATATTTACATTTTTTTGCAAGATAAACTGTATTCTGCGTTTTAACTCTACATTCAAAAGTAAAGACACCATTCCATAAAAATTCAGGTGTACTTTAGCTTTCAGTGTTTAAAAAGTCATCTAAACAAGAGGCAGCTACAAGGATAGAACTGTGTACAAAAGCAAGAGCCAGCTCGCTACACAAAACACAACATTTGGCAGATACCAGCATCGACCTGTAGATTAAAATTTATTTTGTTTACTGTTGAAAATTCCCATATAAATCTGGATGGCTTCAGTATTGTAACCTGTTCTTACAACAAATACATTTTTGATTATGCATGATTAAAAGTGCTAAAAGATACATATATAACTAGGTTTACATAGTAATTAATCCCAATAGTTAATGGTCATAGTGAAAACCAGATTACAATAGAGATAACCAAAAGTGTCATGTATTAGCTTCCCAAACTGTAGAGTAAAAAGTCCTAATAAATGCATTGCCCTTCACACAAGTATTGCTTGTTATATTGCTAAGAACACATTTAATAGTGAATAATGGTAAGCACGTTTATTGCTTAACAGTAGAAATTCTACCGGTAAATTATGTACTGTAGGTGTAAGAGTAACTTTGGTTAAACATCTGCAGAATATACAGTGATACAGCCAAAACAGTGGTTCATGTTACATATAACTGAGTACTGTAATGAGTCGTTCATTTAGTTGTTTTTTTACATGAAACAAGTGTTGTTTAGTTTAATTTTAGCATTAAGAGTTAAAGCTATGAATAAAACATCCAATTAACAGGTACATTTATCATGAGATCGACTACAAACCTGTTTAATGGTAGATAGTTGCTTAAAGAAAGACTCCAGGCACAACGTATACACTGTGGTACATCTAGTGCAGGGCACAAGAAGTTGGTGCATGACACATGGATTCAAAAGAACACCAAAGAGTATACCTGTAGTATGCGCCACACCTGCAGTAGAGATAACATAGCATTATTGCTGTCTGAAGTTCACTTAAATCGTCAAGTAGTTTATGCGACCTTGTACAAGAGCGGGATGTGAAAGAGGGAGAGAAGCTGATCTCTGTGATATATAGGTTTGTATGACTTGGAGCAGGATACTGATAGGACTCCTTAAAGGGAATGTGTCATCAAAAATGACTTATTGTTTAACTCACGTTTTTTATGTTAAACACATTCTTTAAGAATTTTTGGTTATGTTTTTTTTTAATTTTCCATATCACCATCAATATTTTTTTAATAATTCTTAATAATAATTTTTAATTCCTAAAAAATGTGTTTATTATGAAAATGGGACTTAAACAATGACTCCTTTTTTGATGACACATTCCCTTTAAGAGACAACCCCACCTATATACATTGATTGACAACTTTTCCTTTATCAGTAGGAGTACAAAGCAAGTAGTCAATCACTGTATGTTTGAGTCTGTTTGGGGTTAGCAGCACTTTCAGGATTTTCTCTACTTTTGACTCCTGCTTTAAATTATATAACCCTATAACTCACAGAGCTAAGTTTCTCTCGTTATCATATCCAGCTTGCAGACAGGGCAGCATAAACCACCTGACAGGCTGGCTTTAATGCTAGAGCTACATGGAGACATTTCATAGTGTTACTGATGGGTTTCAACAATTGAGTGACAGCTGCAGTCGACAAAGTTGCATGCAACTGTGTATCTCACACAGTGGCCCCTTGTCCTCAAGATCATTGGGGGCCCAAAGGTTGGACCCCCCACAAAACACAAGGTGATAGCATAGCCTACTGAAATGCCATCACTTCACAATTACTAATCCAAACGTGTTCTAAAAGACATTAAAACTCATTATCTGTTATGGAATCTGTATTCCAGAATCGAGATGACTTAGCCATGTCTGCAAATATTCTATTAGTGTTCTATATATGTGTTAATTTCTAACGGAGATGGGTTGACAACAAGCATTTTTCTTAAGACTATTGGCAATTAAACAGTAGCTCCAAGATAGCCTCTCAATATAGAGATGAATTATTTTAAAGCCTCACTCCCTCCCATTTAAAACCCGACAATTTAGGAATGACCTCCAGACTGATAGAATATATGGAGAGCTTTCCAGAAGGGTCTTCACAATGGAGTTTAGCCAAATCTTTCTTTCCATCCCCAATGCGAGGACCCAGCGGTAAAACTTCGAGAGGGTTTACAGAAGCTCGGCTTTAACTTAGAAAACAAAATGAATTGTGGAAATAAAAAAAGTGACAATGCAATGGTATATACCTGTCCTGGCATTTATATATGGCAGTTTTTATAAAGAAAGACATTTTTGTATGAAATATCACTCGTTTTCATGCACCCCACTTCTAGACCATGCATTACTTTTGTGGATCTTTGGGTAAATACAATGTAAGAATATACAAGATGTTTCCCCCCCAAAGGAAGATACGTAAAATATAACAGTCTTGCTGGGTGGCCAGAATCTGACAACTAGCCTTGCAAACGGGTACACTGAGGTCTGTACGTGGCATTTGGAAATTTGCATACATGACAATACACTAGCCCTTATAGTTATAGGTTCACAATAGCTGGAGAGCCACAGGTGGTCGACCAACCAGAAATAATGACAAGGACCTGATCGAGAAAGGCACAGATGTTAATATAAAAATAACTTTGCCTTAAAGAGCAATTGTTGATATGAAAGTAAAATTCCTGTTGCCTTATCCTGTTGCCTGTAATTGCACTTACATTAAAATTAGCCACAAGACGAAAAATAAGATATTACCGATTTACGTTAAAAGTGTAAGATACAAATTAGCAGTTTTGTCTTAGTAAAAACCATGTCCTTCTAAGCAATTAAGGAACATGGGCTTTTTTTAATTTTTTTCAATGGAGTTGGCACCTACAAACAATGAAAGCAGCCATTTTGTGAGAAACCAATATTTATGTTATGTCACAGTTAATTAATTAGTCACCGTCTTACATTTAATACACCACTCCACAAAATGGCGGTCTCCACTGTGTGTGGGTTATAGGTCCGGTTCAAGCGGAGGAAAACTATACCCTGAATTGAAGAGGTGGACTTTAAAAATGTAAATGATGATCCTGGACTGATTATTTACATGGGTACAAAACACTGTATAAATGAAGGTTTGATTGCTCCTACACTCTTCTCTCAGTGTAGCCATTATACAAATACACAGAATTTGCCATTTTTAACAGACTTTCAACCACGACTGCAGAAAACTTCAGTGCTACAACAATGTCCAAAAGATATTCCACAAAATGACTCCTAGAAAGTGCATTTGTATGCTTTGTAGTTGGCAGCAATATAGAAATACCTTCTAAACATGTCAAAAATTAAAAATATATATATTTATATAAATCTATAATTAAAACAGCATAAGAGATAAATTAACAGGAAAGCGGTTTCCTCATAATCCATGATTTAAAAAAAAATAATTAAATTAAAAATCAACAGTCGGCCATGTATTTTCCTGGAAGAAAAAAAAGAAACAGAAGTTAGTAAATGTTTGCTTGCCGATATTTTTCAAACACAATTACAGTGAGTGATGGCCCCTTACTGTATCAAGCACTACTAATTCTACCCTTTAATCTTAATTGACGGCCATACATTTTACATTATTAGATGATAAAATAGATTATTAGATGATAACCTAAAGGGGTGTCCAGGACCGATTAATGATCGTCCGTCGGGATAGCAGTGAAAATAGAAGAGAAGACTTATACTGATCTCCCGGATGCTCCCGTTCACTTCCGATCTGTTCATCCAGGGTGAAGCAGTGAACATTCATCGTTCACGTGACAGCTCAAGCCAATTACAGGCCACAACTTCACATGCACGTGACCTCTCCCGGCCTGTAGTGGCTGGAGCTGTCATGTGAACGATGAATGTTCACTGCTTCACCCTGGATGAACTGACCGACAGCCAGGAGTGAACAGGAGCATCCAGGAGATCAGTATAAGTCTTCTCTTCTATTTTTGCTCATACTCCGACAGACGAACGAGCATTTATGGGTCCCGGAGGACCCATTTAACTGTAGGGGGAAGAAAATCTTGAATAAGATGGAAACACCACAATTCATACAAGCAATAATATTAAATATGTCACTTCGTTTTAGTCAGAGAAGTCATACTTTTGCTCAGACTCCTCACTGTCACCTAATCATACCATTTGATGCTTGAAACAAGTGATTAAAAAGAGACACTAAACATGGTCTCCTGTTGCAACATAGAAATAGTTTTTCTCTCTGAAATCCCCCTCCTCTTTATGATAAGCTTGTTTGAAAAGCAACTAGCTATAACATCCTGTTTACACTGATCATTCACAATTTAGTTTTTTATAAAGGTTACTTAGTTTTTTTTTTTTACTTTTGACATGTCATAGTGAACAATGACAGACTGCCAACTGAGGCTACCACTGATCTCTAAAATGAAGGCGCTTAGCATTGTGTCCCTTAAAGTGAATGTGTCATCAAAAAATTAGTCATTGTTTAAATCCCATTTTTATGTTAAACACATTTTTTTTGGAATTTTTGGTTTTTAAATTTTTCATTTCACTTTCAATATTTTTAATGATTTTATTTTAAATTTTCTTGCCCAGGTTTTCACTGCTTTAACAGCAGTCAGAGATGCATTACAGCAGCTTCATGCAAATAGTAGATTTAAAGGAGTTTTGCCACGAACTCATTTCATACCTCCTGTATCCATCTCTTAAGCTCTGTGTGCTCAGAAGGGGGCGTGTGTGATTTGTTTGAATTGCATGCCATGTGACTCACCAGGATGACATCACCAGGCCTTTCCTCTCTTTAGTCAAATAAAGGTCTATTTATGTAAAACATTGGGAGTAGCTGAGAGATAAAGTTTTTGCCTCCAGGCACAAGGGTCCAAGGTTCAAATCCCTGCAGGAACCAAACCTGTGTTTTTTTTTTTTCTCTCTTTCTCAATGCACATACCTCATTGAGGTTTTTTTTTATTTATTTGCACTGTTTGACTAATTACTAAGGAGAACAGAGGACGGGAGTAGAGTGACAGCACCAGGGGTTTGAACACTCATTAGCTGCCTGAGAGGAGAAGTGATGTCTGAGCATGTCTGACCAGGACTGAGGAGCTCTCGGCCCTGGTCGTATCCCCTGGAGACGAGCTGTAAACCATGGATCACTAAGGGAGCAGCTAAAACAAAAACGGTGCAGAATTTTTAATAATAATGAATGGTGAAAATGTTTATTTCATTTGCAAGCTTCCCACGTCAATTTTACTTCGTGGCAAAACCCCTTTAAGACTAAGTCCCATTCACTTCTATAGGAGAGTTTTCTAGTCATGCTCGCTGACCTGCGAAGAAATCAGTGTGCCGGGAGGTGAGAGGGGGAGCTGTGACTATCCCCTCTTGTGACTGGTGGATCCTGTGTTATCTATTCACACTGATATCTCCTTTCAGTTTGACCCTCTTTGTGCTGATAATGAGCAAACAACTGACAATCTTTCTCTACAGAACAGAAAGTGTCAGACTATTAGGCTTAGTGGCCAAAGTGAAAACTGGAGGACTTAAGAATCATTAAAAAATATTGAAAGTGATATGGAAAATTAAGAAAAAATATAACCAAAAATTCTTCAAAAATGTGATGAACATAAAAATGTGAGTTAACGGGGTTGTATCATTTCATTAAATGGCCTTCAGAATAAGAGGACAGTGAAAACAAGCAACTTTGCAACTGGATGTCATTAGCAAAGCTGTCTTGTTTTCACAGCATCCCTTATCTTCGTTTTGTGTAAACACTGTTCCCCATGGACGGTCGATCCCACCTCTTTTCATTTCATTGGCTGACGGCTCTACTAATTTACATTCTGTCTGGCCTCTGGTCGTATTCACGGGAGCGTTCATTGCTGCCACTCTCACTCAGAATAAGGGGTCGGCAACAATGTCACTCTGTACAGCCACAAGCTCCTCATTGACACTGCAGCCTCTTCCTCAATCAGAAAACAGCATAATTGTGCCTCGGTGCCTAATGCTGCTGCTTGTAAGGGGCCGGCAACATTTCACTCTGCACAGCCACCAGCTCCTCCCTGACAAAGCAGCTGCTTCTATAATCAGAAAACAGCAGAATTGTGCCTCTGTGCCCAATGCTCCTGCATAGAAGGGAGATGGATCTGTGCTCTGGAGTTCATAGAAGACTGGATTCAACTGTAACAAACCTCCAGCTGTGAGAGGAGAATGCAGAGCTTTGGTATGTAAACAGCTCTTACAAAATAAGACTGCAAAAGGAGAGGAAAGACACAGTGACATGTGGAGGAGGGGGGTTGAACACACTGACTTGGGAGCGAGCATGAACAGTGAAGGGGGAGGATGATGTCATCCCCCTTCAGTTAAGAAACACCCAGCTGGGAGGGGAAGAAACGCTCCTGGATTTCAGGAACTGAGAAAATCAAGCTACAAGAGAACAGCCCAACTGATGAAGAGATACATCCCCTTAAAACAATACGTCATTATTGATGACACATTCCCTTTTAATATGGATTTATGGAAAGTTTAGGGAAAGTCTATGAAACGTTAAAAGACTTTTTATAATGCGTGGTCAGCTTTCCGATGCGAGCCGAGCAAACACAACGGGACACAGTGATCAGCAGAAGCACCTCTGCCCCGTTGTTTTGGTGATAGACAAGGGTCTCAAAACCTAGACAATGGTCACTATGACATGTCAGATGTTTGTAATAAAGCTAACAATTCTTTAAAGAAGCACGACTGGAAATGCATACCCCACATATGAACTACTGCAAAACAACTTAAAAAATTTAAGTCCACGTGTATGAAAACTCTAAACAGAAGACTTTCTTTGTTGCCCATATCAACCTATCATAGCTCCTATCTGTTTGCTATGGGCAAAAAATAAAGCCTTAGATCAAGACAGTTTTCATACATTAGGCCCTTAACCTGTAAAATAATTCTCAAGAGGAAAAAGGAACATTTTGGTAAAAATGCTAAACTGGAAAAAAACAAAGTAAAATACTGGAATAAAATATAACTTTTAATAAAATACGCTAAAAAAAACAAATCTATCCCTTAAAAATTTAATTTTAGCCCGTATATATCTAAAAAAGCTTTTTTTTTATCATAATTCTCTACCCTTTGTTTTTCTAGGTAATTCTTAGATACGAGCTAATTTTATCTTATGCCCAGCCTGAAAAATTCTCGGGAACAGGAGTCATTTTGTAAACTGCTAAGCTGGAATGATATATTATATGAGTCAAAGTGTCATCTACTTTAAAAAAATAGAGAACTGTACCTGTGCCAAATCTCTTCTTCACTAGAGAAAGACGATAACCTGTTCCAACAAGCTCAATGTCCACTCCAGACAAGGTGCCTCCATCACTCATGAATTGTACAGCCAGAGTGCTAGGGTTACTAGGCCCCTCTGATACATCAAATTTTGCCCTGAGTGATCCTGATCCTATAATAAGCAGGACAATTAAATTTAATTTAATTTAATTAAATGCATAACCACATATTGCCACTCTTTCTGCAGTGGAAAATGTCAACATCTCTAGGATGGTCTGTGAAAATCGGCAGTAGAGTACCATCCTTTACTTACTGTGTAATGAATAAAGTAGATATTCTCCATTTCCACTGTCTAATCTGACCATCACTTACCAACAACCAAAGAAATCTGCACTTACCTCCATTTTCTGACATTTCTGAAATCAAAGATATTTTCCAAAAGGCTTTCATTTGTTCTGCATTCCTAGAAGAGAAGTAATGTTCATTATCTGTGACAATAATTACAATGAAAAATCAAAATTGGTGGCAAAGCCACTGTAGTTCAGGGGTTTGAGACAGCTAGGTATGTATGGTGTAGGGAATGAGAGCGTCTGTATCACTAAGAGTTTATATACTTATAGTTTTATATATTACATTTCTTTCTATATGCTCCTACCTTACACCAGTCTTATGGAGCAGGATCTTAGGCAGAGTCCACATATAGCAGATTTTCAGTGCAGATTTGCAGCAAATTACAGTATAATATAGGTGGATGAAGGTTTAGGAACCCAACCCACATGTGGTGATAGAAAAATCAGCCCAGAATTTTTTTCTTTTTAAATCCACAGCATGTTAATTATGCTGCAAATGTGTTGAAGATTTCACTCCTTCAATGTACAGAGGTGAAATCCACAGGAAATCCACTGCCAATCTCATGTGACACTTGCAGATTTTGCAGCAAATCAGACACAGACTGTTGTCGGTCTCTTCTGCTACCCTATATGCCAAGAAGCATATATCATATATGGCTTAACCTCTGAGATAGACACTAAAATTTCAAATATCTTTATGGCTGGTTTAGGATGCAAAGAAAGTATAAAGAATCTGGCCTACAGCTAAAGATCGATGAAAACTGACAGACTGCTTGCTTGCTTTGGATGTGCTGCTCGACAACCCTATTCAAAAGCCTTTAATTATCTGCAGTGTAGCACCCCGTCCGTCATCAATGACCAGTCATTTCCTATTGAAAATATTATATATATATATATATATATATATATATATATATATATATATTATATATAGCGTTTAGCAAGCTTTGGGAAAAGAAAGTGATAAGGATATAGTTGTAGCTGTTAAATTTATACTTAGCCAAGTTACTTAAAGGGGTTGTCTCGCTACAGAGATTGCTGCTTTTCATGTTAAAGATCAAGTCACTTTGCAATATGTGTCCTTTAACAGTGTCCTACCTATTCCTAGATATCCCCTCTTGTATGGGTTGCATCAGCGTCTCAGGTTGCTATAGCTACAGAACTGTTTTCTCTCTCCCGATAGGCTGCCAGTGCTGGTCACCATAGCTACAGACCTGGTGTTCTAAGCATCTCATCAGTGCAGGCAGTAGAAGCTAGTAAAAGCCCCTAAATTCAAAAATGAAACTGAGAGAACAGGACTGAGTCAAGATGAATCGATGTAGTGGGACAACCCCTTTACATACATGGGAAAGCAGTCAGCAGTCCACCATTTCTTCCGAGTTTGCCATAAATGTGCACTTTCAGGGAGAGAAGAATAGGCCACTTACAGACACCTATGGTAGCAGCTTACTTTCCACAGAAAGCATTAGGCATAGTGGAATCCAGTGAACCTTATCCTTTCCCCTAACATCAGTCATCCGGAGACCCACATATACAGTAGATTGGGGAACTTTACATTTGTCCAGATATATGTTGCTATCCAATGAGGAGTCACTATCTACTGAAAGTCCAGTATATACCACCGCTATATACAAATCTATAGTAATTGTTTCAGCTAGAGTGACATTTCTTGCACATAACAGACTCCTATGTCTACAAGAATACTGGAATATAACCAGCCATACACAATCATTGATAACAGAATACAGTAGCTTAAACTGAAATACACAATGAAGTCAAATACAGCACAAACATTTTCACACAAGACTACTCAATTTTCTGTAAGTAATCTAGTTTTGGCAAATCTCTGTACCTCACAAGACCCTTTATATTATAAAGGTGTTGGGATATTGAAAAGGCTTCTTACCATACTGCAGTGGGAATAGACTGCATGTTAGTGACACCCCCATCCACTGGAACCACAACCTGGATGTTCGATAATGCACTGGGCACTGCCATAGACTCTGGGTTATATTTGTAATCCAATCTAACATCTGTAGTGCTAGGATTACACTTCCAGTAGGTGGCAAGGTTGAGAGGAGTGGACTGGATCCCATTTGATGATACCTGGAATGTGAAAAAACACAAGTTCAGATTCCTGCCTTAGTGAATCTTGTGAGAAGACTTCTGTAAAGGCAACCAGTATCCTACTCTGCACTGATGAGGGGCAAACAGCTGCCTGTAGATGAGTATTTGGTTAACTGCAATCCCATTTACATTGCAATGGGCATCGAGTTGGATGTGAATTGAGGAATGCTACATTCATTAGGTGGCACTGCAGCGTCCGACCCATCTAATTTCCCATAAGCCTTTTAAAACATATTTAAGCTTCATTGAAGCGACTAATACTGTATAAGTCTCCCCATACCCACCTGTTCCTATTGAGGAGCATTACCCCTTTTGAGCTTATGTAGCAGGTGCAAGGATACCGGATTAAGTTAAAGGGTCAATGCAGAGATAAAGGTTTCACAAAGCAGGAAGTACACTTCAATAAAAGCGAGTAAAGGCAAGTAAACACCGAATAATCTCTAATCGATCCATGTGATGTGTAAAATATAGATTGTGTAATCTGTCAAACCGTGTCAGAGCGTATGCACTCATAAAACCACAGAATATACTAAACTACTGAGAGAAAAGCAGTTTAGGGCAGAATATGAAGCATATGCTAAATATGGTTAACCTTTTCCTCACTTACTGCAGATTTACTGAAGTTGGCATATGGACCTTCAAATGTTGCAGACTTCAGTAAATCGGGTTAGTAAATCTAACATTTCAGTACATCATTTCCAATATGACACACAAGACTTCATCCTCGATCTCCATTATAGTAACTTGGTTTTGTCAATTGAATATCAAAAAACTATGGTTAAAAAAGTAAAAAAAAAAATAAACCCTTAAAACTAGAGAAACAGCACAACTTACAGCTTTTGTATATGAACTTATGCCTGACTTGTACGTAAGCCATGTGAATATTAATGTCTTAATTAATATGTATTAGTAATTGGACACCAATGTCACACGAACATTGTTTAACTACCTGGTACCATCAGTTCCTGTTTTGCCAATTACACCTTATGCATAAAGTAATAAGAAATCGGATCTCAAGATTAAAACACGATAACTGAATATTCTTATTCTCCTATAAATATCCGACCAGTAACGTGTGTCCATGTACCATGCATATGACAATGAATACAACAATTAACTGCCAAAAGAAAAAGTAAATTTAAATAAGGGAAAAAAAAAAAAAAAAAAAAAAAGTCAGTCACAGCATGACAAGTGATTTACTATATAAGGGGCCGTTTACACAGTACAGAGCAAATACCGGACCGATTATCCTCTATTTGCTCCGCTGTTTGCAGAGAAAAGTCAGTCCCCCTTCGCATTTAAATATTCATGTTCCGCCCGAAAGACGTGTTCAATGTTTTTTGGACCATCGGCAGTCTTGGGGTGGCCTCTTGCCACCCAAGCAAACCCATATTATCACGCCACTTATGTCTGGACACCGGCAGCCTGCAAGACTATTTGGTAGGGTGCCTTTGGCTCCCTTCTCCATCATGGTTTTTAACTGTTTACACATCCTAAAAACACACAAACCGTTAAATAAGCAAAGACAACCAAGGGATCCAGGTACGTTTCTTGTATTCCTGGGACAAACATACACCACCTGGGGCCCCCAAATTTGTGGGGCCCCCGGGCAACTGCCTAGTGTGCCCAATGGAAAAGATGGCCCTGGTGGGGACATGCCCTAATACTAAGATGCCCATCACACATAAAAGTTTGGGTAAGGAGGCTGATACACTATAGTTACCGAGAGGAAGGGTAACCTGATAAAAACTGGATACTGGAAAAACCCCATCTAATACTATAATTCATGATTAAAGGGGTTGTCCAATTCAAAATGTTATTTTAAAATTGGTGCTGTTGTTAGAAAAAAAAAGTGACACTTACCTTCCCACTCCCCTTCATTCCAGCACTGCCTCTGTTCTCCTGCCTCTGTTCTGTTGTCTTCCTGGTTCCTGCAGTTGGCTTGTGCATTCAGCAGCAGCCAATTGCCTAGAGCGGTCATGTGTCTTTTCCTAACATCACCATTCAGAGCATTCTCTTCCAGATGGTGATGTCACGAGAAGACTTGCAACCTCTGCAACCAACCAGTATTGTAATGATGACGTTCCGAGTGCTGGGACCAGGAAGAAAACCAAAGCCCCAGCAAGAGGCAAGTGGGAAGCAAGCATCACTTTTTATTCTCCAACAGAAACCCCAATTTAAGACACACTGACCTGGACAATCATTCTACAAATACTCTACAAGTGTCCAGACACTTCTGAGGGTATTTTCACTGTGCATAGATATTATAGCAGAATTGTTACTGCAGTTCTCTACCTGGTATTTCAAAATGTCTACATTATAATAGGAGGCTGATGGGTTCTGTTCAGAAGACTTCTTGAGGTAGGCAGTAACAGCTTGCATATTCATCCAGAAGTCTTTGCAGTTGTTATCGCTTTGTGACGGATCACTGTAAAAAATAAATACATTTGACTGAGATGTAAAACAGACGGAAACTATTTCAAAATAACTAGTAAGTTAGGGCCATGCAGGTAGATTAAGGGGCCTCAGTGGTAGATTACACTGCCCCTAGTTTGGGTTAATAATATTGAAGGCTCTGCATCAGCAATGTGATGGGACAACCCCTATATTATTAACAAACATGAAGTTGCTAGTATACATAGAAATGTGACATTAAATCAGTTTATATAAGTTCAGTTTATATGTTCACACAATGTATTGCGGCACGTACAGTACACGCCTCAATACATCGTGTGTCTCGGGAGCTCAGCACGTACTCCCGAGGCGCTGGCAGCCCACCGGCCCCATAGACATGCTTTATGCCGCAAGTAAGTGACATGTCACTTATCTCCCCATGCATATCATACGGTCTTATTGTCCGCGTGGGGGGACGAGGTGTGATCCACAGTTCTCTATGAGAGCTATGGATTACCGTAATTGCGGCATGCATCTCGCCCATATTAAAGTGCAAATACGCGGTGAAAAGTGCGCTGCAATTACGCCGTGAGAACAAACCCAAAGACTGCACAACGGACAATAGTAGTATATCTCAGGAGCTGTGTTACCAGTCTGCCACAAAATGTAATGAAAGTAACCAAAGTAGATGAGAGGGTATTGACCATTTCCAATAATGTAGACTTACTGGCGTTAAGTGTAGAATTCTGATCTGGGCATATACGAGGAGTGATTTTTTTTTTCTTAACCGTTTCCTGAAACAAATGGGCTTTGAGTGTTGAGAAGATTGAACATCATGGACTACTTAGGAGAAATATTTTTGCACATTGCAAACCCATTCAAGTCGAGGGCCATTGCTATCAACTCTGAGATGGCCGACAAGCATTGCACCACTGAAATGCCCATCCAGAGAATGTCCGTGCCCTCTTCATTCTCATAATATGTGTAGTCCAAAGTACTCATTCCTCCCCATCAATGTAAGCTTCTGAAAACTCACACGTCAGAAGTTTGTTAAAAACATATGGTTACAGCAAATATTCACATAGTATTGAAAGAATAAATAATTCATTTTCATCTGGTTAAACAGAAGTGAAACACTCCAGACATAACGTGTTCTGCATATATGAAGGGATCTGGGTGGTAAAGAGGATACAACAGGGGCATTAACTCTTAACTCAAGGGAGTGTACAAAAAACACGAAGCAACACGTTTCCAAGGATTTGAGCAACCAGACCTGTATAGCAGTTGTGTATTCGGTAGAATCTGCTCAAGCTTGCTAGTGTTTTTCAACCTGAAGCACAGCACAGCTGGAGATGGGTTGCTTGTGAACACTTTGATGATCCCACTTGGAAATGACACGGTCATATCTCCAGTTATCTTCACAATGCACCTTGGGGGTTACACAGAGACAGAGAAAATCAAATGTTAAATCTCATCGTTTGACCTTTTAAATAAAAATAAAAAGTTAAAAAAGTAAAATTTTAAAATCAGACAAAATCATTCTACTTTTTCAGTTGCTTGCAAACATACTATGCATTCACTTCTCCTCCTTCGTACAGCAGGTTTAAAGAAAAAGCCAAGCAGCAACTGCATACATCACTTTTCATCAGTCAGATATGGAAACCAGTAAATAGCTAATGGGCTACAACCAAGACTGAAGTTTTAGAAGCTCATATTACTCCCCTATTGTCCTATGTGTCAGCATGCTAAACCAGTGAAGATGGAAGGCAATGTAAACAATAGAAGACTGGTGGCAAAAATAAAAAGTTGTCAACCTTTATTATTTCCATTTTATTTTTATCTTCATATACTTCCCTCCAAGTTTCTGGCACACCATAGGGGGAGATTTGCTAATCTTAATGTGCCACTGTTATGTCTCCAGTTGACGGCCACAAGACTGTAAATCTTCCCCATAGATCTCAAAAGAAAATCTGAGCTGTAGTCTATACAACTCAGATTTGCTGAGGTCGGATTTCAAATCCAAAAACTTGTTGTACAATCTGGCCTAGTTCACGAGAAACCGGTAGATTATAATACTGTCCAATTAAATAGGACGGACGAAATCTGAAAGCTGCAACTAAAACCGCAGACAAAAACCAGTATATATATAAAAAAAAAAAAAAACTGTGTAAAATACAGGTCAGATGCTGATTAGTATTTTGACCTCTGCCGCGTGGATGTAGCCAAAAGGTATTAAAGCGTTGCCCCACAACGTTCAAGCCTGGACCCACCACAGCCAAAGATATATTGATAACATGCGCCATTCTTTCGGTGCAAAATATTGGAGTAAAATAAACCAACCATTGGTTGGCTTAAGGAAGAGAAATATTTCCAACATATCTATCTATAAAGATGTGCCAAATCTTTCACACAGCATAAGCCCTTACGATACATTTGTTAATAAGCATTATGCCTGTCGCCTCCACCTGAAAAATATCTCCCGAATCCGCTCATTCCTTAACCTTGAAAGCGCAAAAATGCTGGTCCATGCCCTTGTCATTTCCCGCCTAGACTATTCAAACATCCTACCCTGTGACCTCCCATCTCGCACTCTAGCCCCCCCCCAATCCACCCTCACCCCTGCTGCCCGTCTTAGGTCATGTTTACACGGCTTAATTGGGGGGCGGGGGGGAAGGGGCGACAGCTCGCCGGCCCCATAGACATGTATTATCCACGGCGCGTATACGTCGTGAATAAGTAGCATGTCACTTCTCTCCCCACTCGCCGTATTGTGCGAGCAGAGAGAGGAGACGTAATCCATAGTTCTCAATGAGAACTGTGGATTACCGTAATGACCGGGGCGTATTTCAGCCCGTAATTCGCGCAGTACGGCGCAAAGTACGGGCTGAAATACGTCCCAAAATAAGACATGTGAACATGGCCTTATCCATCTCTCTCCTTACTATTCCTCTGCCGCTCCCCTCTGACAATCCCTGCACTGGCTTCCCATTGCCTAGCGAATCCAGTTTAGGTTAGTAACCTTGACCTACAAAGCTCTCCATAACCTCGCTCCTCCATACATCTCTCCTCTCAGGACCTTCTTCTCTGCTCTCCTCCTGTTAGCTCCTCACATAATCATCTCCAAGACTTCTCCCGGGCTTCTCCCATTCTCTGGAACTCAATGCCTGAACACTCAGACTCTTCCCCCACGCTCACTAGCCTTAAAGGTAACCTGAAAACCTATCTCTTTAGGATTGCCTATGACCAACATTAACTGTGTTGCACCGCTCCGCCCAACAAACACGTCTGCCCCTCACCTTCTGTCTCTTCCCTCCTTCCCTGCAGATTGTAAGGCAGGGACCTCTCTCCCTCTGTACCAGTTGTTAGTTACTTATTGTCAATTTGTAATTGCTTGACCAATGTTATGTATGTAACCACCTCCAATGTACAGCGCCCTAGAACCAAGGACGGTCTAAAATAAATAATACTTATTATTATGCTGCTAAAAATGTAACAGTACTGATAAATCTCCTCCTATGTTCCTGTATTAGGCAGTAAGCTGATCACCATACATAGCAAATTTTGCATACAGAGCTCAGACGTGGGCCTAACATATCATGGGAAACCAATGATGGGAAGAGGGATCCTGTTTTGATGCCTAGTTCCACTGATGACTAAATCCAGTACTTCTATAAACATGCAGAGTAAATGTAAACCTCTTCACTGAACTTGTCACATGGGACGGACATTGCCGTCTTCTATCTGGTTACACACGTGACATCAGCTATTTAAAAACTATATCTTGCATCATTGTCTTTTCCAAATGAAAACAGATTGTACATCTATATTCACATCAGCTTCACTCTCTAACCCGCCCAACAGTAATCCAACATGTTTCAGTCTGATTCTCATCATTCATTAGGCCTATTTTGAGATGGCACATACTATAAAGAATTGGCCAGTTGCCATAAATCTCTAATATCTCAGCTTATGTGGTCAATTAATGACAAAACCACCAGATCCTGGGAGTAGATAATAGGAAGCACATGAATAATGGGTCCTGTGAGCACACTGTCAAGCAGAGAGCTCTGATCCTAACAGATAGGTAGTAGTATAATGTTGTACCGTGTTAGCCATAGAAAGTAGTAGAAGAGTGAAGAAATCAGGCGTTACCTTTTTCAGGCTAACTGAGTATATTTGATAGTAAGCTTTCGAGAGTACTAGCTCCCTTCTTCAGACATGATGTTATACAAGAAACTGAAAATTTACAGACTTTTTATACACAAAAGACATGGACCTTCAAAGGGTCCTAGAATTAAATTAATGCAAAAATTTCAGACTCTGCAAAATGGGCTAAATATTCATGCCAGCTTTATGTCAAATTATGTGTGAACTGTGATGGCCACAAATTACAGCTGATGGCTACAAGATAAGACGCAGAATTACTGACCCCTCCGTCACGCCTCACAAGTTTCCAGATAGTTGGTTTCTTGACCTGTTGTAAATGACTTGTCTGCTTATATTGCATTTTGTTATTTTTAAGAAATCTAGGACCCTTTGAAGGTCCATGTCTTTCGTGTATAAAAAGTCTGTAAATTTTCAGTTTCTTGTATAACACCATGTCTGAAGAAGGGAGCTAGTACTCTCGAAAGCTCACCATCAAATATACTCAGCCTGAAAAGGTATCGCCTGATTTCTTCACTCTCCTAACAGATAGGGAAATAAATACAGAAAAGAACACATGGCAAAATCTACACAATTTCTGGGAGAGAGTCCTGCAATTTAGATCTAGGATATCAGCTAAACACAGACACGCTTTAAAGGTAGAACAAAGTGTTGCATAGCATAGCAAAGCTGAATTAATGTAGCTGACCTAACAACATGCATAATGAAGTGGATAACAAGTGAACCGAAACGTGGAAGAGCCGCAGCACTGCTCATCGAAAGTTCATCTATACTTAGTTATTCCCTGATAATAGGATTACCAGACACATGCCCAGCAATGTGCTCACATCAAGTGACTGTACGTGATTCCCAGTGTATGCCAACATAACTAATGAACATAGGTGGTAATAAAAGAAGGAATGAATCATGCTATTTTTATTTTACACATGCCAGACTTTCCTGTTATTTTTCTCACACTACCTCTACAAACTTCCTTACAGAGCCTTGAAGCATTTCCAAACACCATTTTACAGTTTGCAGATAGCAGTATAGGGTCCTATCGCCATGCATTTTCCAGTGAAGTTATACATTTTTATCTTTTGTGCAGCAAATGTTGCTGCATAATTGGATGTGAATTAGTCCTATTGAATGGGGCTATACCCATCCGGTTTGCCGGCATGCTTGTTGCACTGCAGATTTCACAATCCAGATTGGAAAGATCTCAATAAGTGTAATGAGGATACTTCTCTTGGTGAATTTTGGTGCGGAATCTACTTTCTATTGTGAAATCTGCCATATAAACAAGGCATAAATGTCCAAAGTTTCTCCACAAATGCTGAATCAGAGGTCTCAAACTCAACTGGGCCACACATAGAAAGTAATGCTTCCCATTAACTTCACATTTTTTATCTAATTCAATACAATACAGATTATGGCCCAGGTCATTATGCATGCGGCAATGCCAAATAACCTGATGAAGCGAGCACGTACTGCTCGCGAAACGCGTTGTTCTTTTAGCTATATTTAATAAATGTGACACTTTTATTGTGGAAGATTCCCAAGTGTCTAATAATTTATAGCATCCATCACTAGCGCTACAATTCTCTTCTTCGTATATATATCAATATATCTCCCCGTGGACTCGTGTGTGCAGAGGCTCCCGGTGTAGAAGAGATCGTGGTTTGGCAGTTTCAGTGGTGGGAATGTACTTCTTTTTAAAAACTTGTTACGAGCTTTTACATATGTTGTACCATTTGTACAACCGTTACAGGTGAGCAGTGAAAAGACTGCGTGTTCTTATACTTCTATCTTTTACCGCACAGTGTGTGCTTCTGTTCCCATATTCTTTTGTTTTCGGCACATCGTTTTGTAACAAAAAAAGAGAAGAAAATACACATATTTGGCATTGCCGCATGCATAATGACCTGGGCCATAATTTGTATTGTACCGAAATTAGAAAGTAATGCTTCCCATTAACTTCAAATTTTTTACCTATGTGTGGCCCACTTGAGTTTGTAACCTGATGAAGCGAGCATGTACTGCTCGCAAAACGCGTTGTTCTTTTAGCTATATTTAATAAATGTGACACTTTTATGGTGGAAGATTCCCAAGTGTCTAATAATTTATAGTATTCATCACTAGCGCTGCAATTCTCTTCTTCGTATATATATATTGATTTCTCTTTTTTTGTGTAATAAGAATGGGAAAAGGATAATGTGCATTTTTTTTTTTTATTTATTTATTTTTTTAACTTTTCTAAATATGGGACTGGATTGCAATGTATTATTACAACGGTCATCCTGCCTACATCCCTCAATTGCATAACAGAGTGCTAATGGAGGACAAAAGGTGCTCTCTCTGTCAAATCCCTTATATGCCACAGTTGCTAATGACCGCAGCATCTAAAGGGTAAAAGGTTCGGATGGGCGTAAACTCTAGTCCTGGCTGTTACAGCAGGACCTGGCATTCCCTAGTAGCTTTAATGGGCTTGTGGCTGCAAATGATAGCTTTAGGGCCAACACTGCGTTTTTGAAAACCATTGCTATAATGGCAAATGTAACTGAAACAAAAAATCCCAAACCTAAAAGATAGATATAAATCTAACAATAACCTCTCTCACGGTCAACCGGTTTTAATACTGTAGCGCAGAATGAGATACCGCTCATCCCCACAGCAAAGGACAAATACTGGTCGGTTTATCCGACCGGTATTTGTCCTGTTTCAGTGCCTCCCCCTTCACATTGAGATGTTCATAAACCGTCCCAAAACCGGACAGAAGAATGAACATGTACAATGTTTTTCGGGCTGCCGGCGGTCTGAAAAACCGCCGGGTGGAGAACCCATGCAGTGGGGACTGCTGCGCGGGCTTTCCATAGAAGCCCGCATAAAAGTTTGCGGCTGCTTTTTCAGACTGTCTGAAAAAACGGCCACAAACCGTTGCTGTGGGGACATGGCCTAAACTAACTTGGTAATGTTCTGCATTAAATAAACCTGTTAAAATCAATTTTTTTGTTTGCACAATTTAAGAGTTACAAAAAAAATGTAATTCTATATACATAACATATATACACAAACATACACTCACCGGCCACTTTATTAGGTACACCATGCTAGTAACGGGTTGGACCCCCTTTTGCCTTCAGAACTGCCTCAATTCTTCGTGGCATAGATTCCACAAGGTGTTGCAAACATGCTCATTTGGTACCACGGGCCCCAAAGAGTGCCAAGAAAATATTCCCCACACCATGACACCACCACCACCAGCCTGAACCGTTGATAAAAGGCAGGATGATCCATGCTTTCATGTTGTTGACGCCAAATCTGACCCTACAATCCGAAAGTCGAAGCAGAAATCGAGACGCATCAGACCAGGCACCGTTTTTCAAATCATCTACTTTCCAAATTCCATTAGCTTGGGCCAAGTGGAGCGTCAGGTTCCTGTTCTTAGCTGAAAGGAGTGGCACCCGGTGTGGTCTTCTGCTGCTGGAGCCCATCTGCCTCAAAGTTCCCGTACTGTGCGTTCAGAGATGCTCTTCTGCCTACCTTGGTTGTAACGGGTGCTATTTGATCACTGTTTCCTTTCTATCAGCTCGAACCAGTCTGCCCATTCTCCTTTAACCTCTGGCATCAACAAGCATTTCCGCCCACAGGACTGCGCTCACTGGATGTTTTTTTCTTTTTCGGACCATTCTCTGTAAACCTAGATGGTTGTGCGTGAAAATCCAGAGATCAGCAGTTTCTGAAATACTCAGACCACCCTTCTGGCACCAACAACCATGCCACGTTCAAAGGCACTCAAATCACCTTTCTTCCCCATACTGAGCCGGTTTGAACTGCAGGATATTGTCTCGACCAAGTTCTACATGCCTAAATCACTGATATGCCACAGTGATTGGCTGATTAAATTAACATGTTAAACGAGCAGTTGGACAGGTGTACCTAATAAAGTGGCCGGTGAGTGTATATAAACACTTCTCTATGGACATATATCTACATAGATCCTGCCAGCTTCAAAAGCTGATCTGACACTGTCCTGTCCAAGCTAAATGACTGGTATTGAAATAGGACACCCACCATTCAAATGGTTGTCTATTTAGCACAAATTTCATTTGCATACAACACACAAAATGTATCTGTGAATACACTGTGTAGTGGCTGTATTGTGGAGTAGACAAAAGACATAACAAATGGATGGTTCACAGGTAGAGATATTTCATCAATCAAATAGCATGACTACAAGATTAGTTGGAAATAACATGTTTAACTCCTTATATACAAACCCGTGCAAAAGCTTCGCATGCTTTATTTGCTTCAACATACAATGATAACTTGCCAAATGCTCACACCCTTGGTGGGGTATTTACATAACGGTATACAGGATTTTATCCATTCATAGCAAGTCCTCAAAGATGAGGCAGCCTAAGGCAATGTTCACACGGCTTATTCTGGGACGTATTTCAGCCTGGAATACGAGCCGTACTGCGCGAATTATGGGCTGAAATACGTCCCAGTCATTACGGTAATCCACAGTTCTCATAGAGAACTAAGGATTACATCGCCTCTCCCCGCTCACACAATACGGCGAGCGGGGAGAAAGTAACATGTCAATTATTAACAGCGGGATACGCGCCGTGAGTAATGAATGTCTATGGGGTCGGCGAGCTGCTGGCCACCTCGCCCCGCCCCCATCCACGCGGCGTAATTGCGGGGCGAAATATGTCCCACAATTAAGCCGTGTGAACATACCCTAACAGTGCATCGTGTTGCCAATACGTGAGAGAAGGTTGATCTACATGCTTAAATGTCACTGGTAGAGATATACATGTTTATGTGGAGATTTAAACTGTGTGTGTATACATAAATATATATACATACATATACACACACACATATATATATATATATATATATATATATATATATATATATTTTACACACACACACGCACGCACTACATACATACACAGAGGAGGATACAAAAAACACAGGACTGCGGTGTCACACATAATAAAGTGTATTATACGGAGTTTAAAAGTAGTAGGATATGTCTGGTCTGCTTTAAGGGGTTAATAGAAAAGAAACAGGTCAAACAACATCCCAAAGTGTACAGTTTTCACAATTCAAAGCACCAGTAACTAATAACTAATGAATAAAATGAAAATCAGCTCTCTTTTGCATGCCTATTTGTCGGCTGTCATTGATGGATAGCAGCAACAGTAGTTGTAGTAAGCAAATAGTTGACCAGAACAAATACTGCTACATTCTTTCCCACAATACAAAGTTTGGCCTAATTCTCATATCGCAAAATGACTATTTAATGTTAAAAAAACATAACTGATCATGGACGGTGCTTCCGGACTGTGTGGAATTTGTTTACAGCCAAAGAGAATGCCACACCCAGTCATGCGAAATCACACAGACTGAAAAAGGTCAAAGTCGCACCAATAAAGGAACAGACTACATGTGCTAGTGAAGTGATGACAAATCAAAGGGTCCTGAACTCTAAGGTCATTTGAAATTAGGATTCACACATATAGGCTTAAAGGAACCCACAAGGTTATCCCCCCTTGCGGGGGCAGACAACATTTGGCAACCTGCTTTTCCAGCGCGTGTCCCTTTTCTGAAATCGCAATTTAGAGCATTTACCCTCAAATTTATTCATACAGGTGTTAGCCCCGCCCAAAAAAGGGCACCCCCCGCCCACCAGTTATTCACATGTTTTTTCCTTTCAAAATAATAGTTTTTTTCAGTTTTAGGTGGGCGGGGGTAGCCCAGGGGGGCAGGGGTTTTAAAAAAAAACTGCTCTTTAATGACTCTTTTTGGGGTGAAAAATGAGATTTGAGCACTAAATACTCGAAAACTTACAGAATAAGGGACACAGCGCTGGAAACAGCAGGTCTGACACTAGCTTGTGCTGTCCTCAACAAAAATTATGTCACAGGTTCCCTTTAAACAACATTTTACAAGTGCAGGAGAGCCTATTCTTCACAAGCCAGCGTCTTCAAAATACACACTTGCCACTCCTCCACCGCCCTGGTTAAGGCGCTTCTGTGATCACACCCCTCTCACATAGATCAAACTGCCTGCATTAACAATGCTGATGCCACTGTAATCACAGGATGTTTTTTTTAAACTATGAAATTACCTTTATACATACAGTTTGTTTTGTTTTTTTTTGGTTTAGAGAAGCTCTTCAAATTAATTTAGCGATATCTATTTGCTCAAGTAGCTGACATCAGCAAAGAGCAAACAAAGGACTCCATTAATACAAGTTTCCCTCAACACTGCCCCATAATGAAATTATACGGAGTTTGCAGAATGCAAGCAAATGAAGTTACTCAACAGCAAGGAGAAATCATTTATATATTTTCTCTTAACATGGAATAAATCCAGAGTCTTGAGCACAGCACTGCATATAACAATGTCTATGGTACCAGCACCTTATAATAGGCAGTTTGACACCAAGATAATTAAAATTCCATTTACTCATAGCTTGGTGGTGACTTGTGCTAGATACCATTTAAAAAAAAAAAAAAACATAGCTGGGAATTATATATAAAAGGAATAATAGCATTTATTGGTTTGATTAAGAGCGTAATAACTTCCCCAAAAAAGAAAAGGGTGGGAGCTACGCTTTCACACATTCCCAGACGCTTCCTAAGGTGGTCACAGTTTGGGGGACCTGCTAGGAACGCACGTGAAACTCATGGCTCCACCCTTCCTCCTTTCATTGTGCTAGTGGTTATTATGCTTTGAATCAAACCAATAAATTATATTATTTTTTTTATAGAATTCCCAGCTATATGCTTTTTTTAAGCAGGATCTAGGGTCAGCCACCTGTTTTTTCTCCATTCCGTTAAGGAAGGAGCACTATCATAAGAGGAGGCGGCATCATTTGGCAGCATAAATACAATTACAAAGAGGATATAACACACACCAAGCTTGCTGCATCCAGGGAACCACGGTTCCCCAACTCAACTTGAGGAATACAAGCCTACATCAGATGAGCAGGGCGACTCCCACCAAGGAGATAGATCTAGTATATCTATCAAAGCACCACATCACATTATTTCACAAACACACCATCTTGATACACTGTACTAGGAGTCGTCCCCGACGCCGCTGCCATCCGCCGCCGCCGGTCGCTAGGTTCCTAAGTCGATACCGATCGCTAAGGTATCGGCCTAGGACCTTGGCGATCTGTGATGGCAGTGGCGTCGGGACTAACTGCGAAGGCTCTCTGCACCGGAGTACACAGCACAGGCGGCGTGAGCGGCATCACGCTGCCTGCGTGGCCTGGTGACGTCATGCCGCCTGAAGACGACGACAACAACAATCGGGAGCAGCAATGGCGTCAGGGAACGGGGTAAGGTGAGTGCTATTAGTTTTTTATTTTTAATTAGCCTTATACTTGTGCAGGGGGACCCTATAATGTACCTATACCTGCTGGGGGGAACCCATAATTAACCTATACTGCAGGGGGAACCTATAATTGTACCTATACCTCTGTGGGAAGCTATAATCTACCTACACATGCTGGAAGACCTATAAACTACCTATATATGTGCTGGGGGAACCTATAAACTACCTATATATGTGCTGGGGGAACCTATAAACTACCTATATATGTGCTGGGGGAACCTATAAACTACCTATATATGTGCTGGGGGAACCTATAAAGTACCTATACATGTGCAGGGGAACCTATAAGCTACCTATATAAGTGCTGTGGGACCTATAAGCTATCTATATATGTGCTGGGGGACCAATAACCTACCTATATACGTGATGGGGGACCTAGAACCTGCCGATATACCCACAGGGGGATATATAACTTGCCTATATACCTACTGGGGGACCTACAACCTGTCTATATATTTAGAGTGGGACCTATAACCTACCTATATACCAACTAGGGGAACTATAACATACCTATATACCAACTGGGGAACCTATAACCTACCTATATACCACTAGGGGACCAAAACCCTACCTATATACCAACTGGGGGACCTATAACCTACCTATATACCTACTGGGGGACCTATAACCTACCTATATACCAACTGGGGGACCTATAACCTACCTATATACCAACTGGGGGACCTATAACCTACCTATATACCAACTGGGGGGACCTATAACCTACCTATATACAACCTTTGGGACCTAAACCATACCTATATACCTAACTTGGGGACCTATAACCTTACCTATATACCACGGGGGACCTATAACCTGACACTATATAACCAACGGGGACCTATAACCTACCTAGATAACAACTGGGGGACTCTATAACCTACCTATCAAACCAACTAGGGGGACCTATAACCTACCAATAATACCAACCGGGACATATAACCTACCTATATACCAACTGGGGGACCTATAACCTACCTATATACCAACTGGGGGACATATAACCTACCTATATACCAACTGGGGACATATAACCTACCTATATACCAACTGGGGGACATATAACCTACCTATATACCAACTGGTGTCTATAACCTGCTATAAACCCACTGGCGACATATAACTTAACTGTGTTGTGAATTCGCTAAAAGCGTTAAAGCCCCGGTTGTAAAGGGCCTCAAGTCGATTGATAAGAGCTTAGCAATCGGCTCTGGGGACTAACTAGGAGTGCGCTCCGGTGTCTTCTCTTGGTTTTCTTTTTCTCTCAACACCACTTATATTACAATTAGTAGCATGAATGTAACACACTAAGTTGCATACCCTAACTGGATTGCTGGAGGTAAGCTTTGACCTATGGTTGGTGTCAATATGCACACACTATGTTTTCTTAAAAAGAGGTCCTCCTGGAAATAATCTGTTCTAACAGAGTGTGTAATTGTTGCCTATGGCAACTGATGACATTTCAGCTTTCTTCAGCAGGTTTTCTAGTAACAGTGAACTCCATTAGAAGGTTTTCACACTATCCATGCTATTCCTGTTAAGTTTTTTCCATTCAAGTTAATGCCACTTACTTTGCGGGATCAGCACCTTTGAAATAGGCGTTTACAGATTCAGAAAGTGCCACGGCAACAGGTAGTGTATCTTGACTTCCTAAAGTAACAGGGCTGGGGCCACGAGATATACCTAGAATTCAATTGTCATAACAGATACAGAGAATTAATATCATCTCATCACTAAATGTGTCAAGTAGTTTGAAGAAACCAGTAGATTTTTTAACCAGTAGCAGAACCAGGCAGTTTCTCTCTAAAGCATGCAGTTTTTCTAAAAAAAATTCTACATTCTAAAAACAATCTCCACTCCAAAATCTCGCATGTGCTAACTTATACAGGCAGCCGTCATGTACATCTAAAGCTTAGTATTAAAAAACTAGACTTAGAAACATTACAATTCAAATTCTGTAACCTGTGAAATGGTAGACTTGATAAACAGCATTTAACCTGTCACATGGTTTATGCTCCTCTATCAGAGCAGGATATGGTTGAGAGAGAGAAGCTGAGCTCTGTGATATATAGGGTTATAGGAGAGAGGAAGAGAAGCTGAGCTCTGTGATATATAGGGTAAAGATAGAGGAGAGAAGCTGAGCTCTGTGATAAATAGAGGAATATGATAGAGGAATAACAGAGCGCTGTGATATATAGGGTTATATGATAGAGGGAGAGAACTGACTCTGGTGATATATATGGTAATATGATAAGTGGGAGAGAAGCTGAGCTCTGTGAAATTATAGGTTATAGGATAGAGGAGAAAGCCTTGAGCTTCTGGATATATAGGTTATATGATAGAGGGAGAGAAGCAGAGCTCTGTGATAATAGTAGGGTATATGATAGAGGGAGAGGAACTGAGCTCTGTGATTATATAGGTTATATGATAGCGGGAGTGAAGCTGAGCTCTGTGATTAGATAGGGTTTAAATGATAGAGGGTGAGAAGCTGACTCTGTAGATATATAGGGTAATATGATACGGGAGAAACTAGCTCTGTGAATAGTAGGGTTATATGATAGAGGAGGAAGCTGAGCTTCTGAGATACATAGGGTTATATGATAGAGAAGCAGAAAGCTGGAGCTCTGAGATAACATAGGTTATATGATAAAAAGGAAAGAAGCAGAGCTCTTGATATAATAGGTTTACATATAGAATAGAGATGCTGAGCTCTGTGGATATAAAGGGTTATGATGATAGCGGAGAGAAGCCTGACATCTGTGAGTATATAGGTTCATATGATTAGAGGACAGAAGCTGAGGCTCTGTGATATATACAACTCACCTGGCCACTTTATATAGTACACCTGTCCAACTGCTCTTAACACTTAATTTCTAATCAGGACCAATCACATGGCGGCAAACACAGTGCATTAGCATGTAGACATGGTCAAGACAATCTCCTGCCAGTTCAAACCGAGCATACAGTAATGGGGAAGAAAGGTGATTTGATGCCTTGCAACGAGGCATGGGATTGTGGTGCCAGAAGGGCTGGTCTGAGTATTTCATGAAACAGCTGATCTCCTGGGATTTTCACGCACAACCATTCCTAGGGTTTACGAGAATGGTCCAGAAAAAGAAAAAACATCAGTGAGCGCAGTCCATGTGGGATAGAAAATGCCTTGTGAATGTGCCCAGAGGTCAAAGGAGAATGGGCAGACTGGTTCGAAGCTGATAGAAAGGCAACAGTACTCTAATAGCACCCGTTACCAACCAAGGTAGGGCAGAAGAGCAACTCTGAACGCCCAGTACGGCGAATTTGAGGCAGATGGGCTACAGCAGAAGAAGACCACACCGGGTGCCACTCCTTTCACTAAGAGCAGGAAACTGAGGTTCCAATTTGCCCAGCATCATCGAAATTGGACAGTAGAAGAATTGAAAAACGTCCTGGTCTGATGAGTCTCGATTTCTGCTGCGCATTCGGATGGTAGGGTTCAAATTTGGCGTCAACAACATGAAAGCATGGATCCATCCTGCCATTTGTAAGTCAACGGTTCATCAGGCTGGTGTGGTGGTGTCATGGTTGGGGAATATTGTTCTGGCACTCGTTTGGGCCCCCTTGGTACCAATTGAGCATGTTGCAACCCCTTGTGGAATCTTGCCACGAAAATTGAGTGCAGTTCTGCAAGGCAAAACAGTGGGGTCCAACCCGTTCTAGCATGGGTACCTAATAAAGTGGCCCGGTGAGTGTAAGTGTTATTTGATAGAGGAGTGAGTCTGAGCTCTGTGATATCTAGGGTTATATGATACAGAAGGAAGCTGAGCACTGTGAGTATATAGCGTTATAGGCAGAGGGAGAGAACTGAGCTCTGTGATATATATATGGTTATATGACAGAGGAGAGGAGCTGAGCTCTGTGATATATAGGATATGATTTGAAGCAGGAATTCGAAGTAACAGTGGGAAAAAAACTAAAGTAACTACTGCTCATCACACCCACATACAGGGATTGACAGTTTGCGTTGTATACACAATAATGCAGTGAAAATTGTCAATCACTGTATGTGGGCAGGGTAAGCAGGAATATCTCTTAGGGAGTCCAGTCGGTATTTTCAATGCTTTTTAATTCAGAAATTCTGCTCCAAATCAAATAACCCTATCTATCAGAGCTCAGCTTCTCTCCCTCTATCATATAACCCTATATATCACAGGGCGCAGCTCTCTCTCCTCTACCATATAACCCTATATATCATAGAAGCTCAGCTTCACTCCCTCTAGCAATATAACCCTATATATCACAGAGCTCAGCACTTCCTCTATCATATAAACCCATATATCACAGAGCTCAGCTTCTCTCCCTCAATCATATAACCCTATATATCACAGAGCTCAGCTTCTCTCCCTCTATCATATAACCCTATATATCAGAGCTCAGCGTCTCTCCCTCTATTATATTATTTTCTCAGATAGGGTAGCATAAATCATCTAACAGGTTCTCTTTAACCACAACAAAGTTCTGTTGTAAGCCAATTTTTTTTCTTTCATGGAAAATCCAACAGGAAACACTGACAAGAACATGAAGTGTGTACACAGCACTTACCGAAGGTAGGAGTATTTGCTGCACTAATTGAGGCAGATGAGGATATAGAGGATGAACTTTCACCCCGAGGGTAAAAAAACCAAAGGAGTTGGGCTAGTGTTAGATGTAACTGGAGGGCTGAAGGGCCGCGGCTTTTAAGAAACATAACATAAGTATAACTAATCAGATCCAACAGAATAATGGTATACTATATCAACAACTCACCAAAAAATAGACACCAAAACTAAATCTACATAAGTAGCAAGCAAGGAATTGCTGGCACTCCACACCATTAAAGGGGATGTATCGCTTCTTTAATTCGGCTTGATTCTACGCTCTCACTTCTCACTCAAAATGCAGGGGCTTTTTTTTCCCCTCCCAGTGGGTAAACATCATCCCCCTTCACTTTTCATGCTGGCTCCCGACCCCCCCCCCCCTCCCCTCTCTAGTCACATTCAGTCCTCCCTATCAGTCCTTATTTTGTAAAGCTGTATGAAACCCACAGGCTCATTCAATCTAGACGGCCCACTGATCTCGTCCCTCTCACAGCTGAGATTTGTTACATTTAAAAATCCAGCTTTCTATAACGGCACAGATCCCCCTTTATATCGGGAAGGCGGGGATTGACACACAATTTTTCGTTTCCCGTTTAAAGCCCGCAGTGTTATACTGTTTCTTCGGTGTGCAGAGTGAAAAATGTGCCGTCCCTTACTGGAGTGAGAGGCGGGAATCAAACTCCGTGAAAACGGGCGACCGGGGCTAAACAGAATGTAAAGACTCTCACTATGTAATGCAAGGAGGGGGGACCCTGACCAGTACTGATATCATGTAAAACAAAGATAAGGGTCCGTGAATACAAGACAGTTTTGCAATGACATCTAATTGCAAAGTTGCTTGTTTTCACTGTCCCCTTTTCTAAGACCATTCAAATTAAAGAAAAAACCCTTTTAACAATGCTCACATGCACTCTTTATATAACACAGCTGTTCTAAGATTTATAGTATCTGTATAATGTCCCATCTCACACACTGCTTGTATGTCAATAGGACACCTATTTCAAGAAAGGGTCCCTAAAATTCACATATTAAAACAAGGTGCCGCGTTTTTTTGGGGGTTACTCTCCTTTTATTTTAATGGGGTTCCCATACAGCAAGTGCAACTATTTGGCTGTACTCAGAACCTTTATTGAAATGAATGGCGAGTGACCACTTCTCCATTCTGAAACTGGAGCTTCAGGGTTACTTGAAAGAAGAATGTAACCACTTCCAAAACTGCTCTGAGGGGTACTTTTTAACCAGGGAAAAAAGGAGATCCCGTTTTGTCTTTTTTTTTTTTTTTTTTTTAAATTTCTTTCATTTTTTCAAACTTGTTAAAAAATTTCCCTTTTGGGAATGCAAGAACAAGGTGGGTAAAATCATTATAACAGCAAAAAAGTAGTCATGGGTTCAACTAGCCTTTGACTAACCGACCGTTTCGGGAATGACGACTCCCTTACTCAGGTTTTGAATACTCTCCCGGGCATGGGCCGGAAATCACCGCAATATAACGGGAAAAACCGGTCAAAGTACCAAATGCTCATTTTTGTACAACATTAAACATGTGACATTGAACTAAATAATAAAAAAAAAATAAGCAAGCGAAAAAAGACCCATAATTTATTGCAAATATTAACAAATATAAAAAAAAAAATCTAACGCTGCCTACATACAGGAAAAAAGGAGGAAAGAAAAAAAAAAAAAAAAAAAACCCAAAAACCTTTCTCCTTCCTTTTTTTCTTCCTATCCCCATCCACTTCCTTAATCTCAATAATGATAGGTGATTTTTCCTGTCTGACATTAAAGACCCAGAGGAAACCTGTTGACAAATGAAGATCCACCAGGCTTCCGTGGATAGGACTTCTTACCCAAGGTCGCCGCCTCTAGGTGGACGTATGACCTTTTCAATGCCACAAACTGTAAGTGCCGAGGTGTCACCGGCATGCTCCTCGGCAAAGTGGCGCGAGACAGCTGAAGATTTAAAGCTGACCGGACGACAGGCATCTGATAGATGTCTCCTGATCCTCACCTTGAGAGGACCAGTAGTACATCCTACTACGGAGGCGACATATCGTGCAACTAAACAGGTATACAACATATTTCGGGGTTTGCAATTGATTTTAATTTTTTGATGAAATAGTTCTTCCCATTACATAAGAAGTGAATTGGTTTGTACGCGAAATTGTTTGCATACGGTACAGAGGGAATTTTGAATCTATAGGACCTTTAAACATCGATCCACATTTTGGGTCGCGATTCGATGGGGGAGGAAATGGGAGAGAGGATGGGCCCAGACTCGGGGCTCTGTGAGAAACATATCTCACCTTGTTTGTAAAACATTTTTAATTTTTTTAAATTTTACAAAATTTAAAGGCAGACGGTTTTTCAATATCGAAAATTTTGGGACTGTTTTGTCTACTAAAATCGTGCGCTAAAAGTATGGTATACCCTTAGTTGGGTTGTTTTGTTTGACACTTCAAAAAATCCTCCCATTTAAAAGAATAAACTCTATCAATGCTTTTTGCCAGTATTTTCTTGCATAACCGCGCTGTTTAAATTTTTTTATACATTTTTATTTTTTGAATCCCAAAGTTTTAAAATTGCGAACAATTTCTTTTAAATCGCATAATTCTAAAAGGGGGTTATTATCCAAACATGTCGGGGAACAAGAAAGGCTTGTAAAATAGAGTTGGTGTTTTTTTTTTTTAAAAAAAGGCATGCTTTTTTTTTTTTTACCCCGTACTACCAGGGATATCTAAGAGTCAATTTAGCTCTCATTTAATTATATTAAACTTTAAGATTCTTGTATTTTTTGTTAAAATAAATTTATGAATTGTACATAATCCCAGGGCCCCGCCATTAAATAGCAGGTCGTCGATATATCCCAAATACCAGTAGATATAGCTTTAAAACTTTCCTCACCTGAAACAAAAACATGTCCTCAAAAAAACATATATATGTTTGCTAGGGGGGGAAAAGCGGGCCCCCATCGAGGCACCACATATCTGTAAAAAGAACTCCCCATCAAATGAAAAATAATTGTGGTGGAGTAAAAAATCCACTGCCATCAAAATAAATTCCTGTTTGTGTGCTGAGTACTCACTGAATTTATTCAAAAAATCCCGCAATACTGTCAAGGCCTTATCGTGAGGGATGCTGGGATAAAGGCCCACAACATCACATGTGACCCAAATGGCCCCATTTGGCCATACCAAGTTTTCCATTATCCCAACTAACTGTTTGGTATCACGAAGATAACCGGGTATCTGCAAAACCAGTGGTTGAAGTTGTTATCTACCCATCATCCCGGGTTTGGGAAAGGGGAACCGATACCCTTACCAAAACCCGGGGACGATGGGGGGATATCAACTTAAACCCACGGTTTTTGCAGATCCCCGGGTTATCTTGTGATCCCAAAACTTTAGTTGGAAAGGAAAACTTGGATGGCCAAATGGGGCCATTTGGCCCACATGTGTGTTGTGGCCTTTATCCTAGCATCCCTCCGTAAGGCCTTGACTTTTTGGGGTTTTTTTTGAAAAAATTCATGAGTACTCAGCAACAAACGGAATTTTTTTTTGATGGCAGGGATTTTTTACTCCCCACAATTATTTTTCTTGAGGGGGGTTCTTTTTAAGGTAGTGGTGCCCATGGGGGCCCGTTTTCCCCTCCCAGCAAACTATATTGCATCTTTTGAGGACAGTTTTTGTTTGCAGGGGAGGAAAGATTTAAAACTATATCTACTGGTAGTCGAATACGGACCTGCTTTTATATGGCAGGGGGCCCTCGGTATACTAAAAATTATCAATTTCCTTAACAGCAATACAAGAAAACTTAAGTTTAATATAATTTTCAAAGAGCAAATTTACTACTTAGATATCCCCTGGTGAGTACCAGGGATAAAAAAAAAAGAAGTCATGCCTTTTTTCAAAAAAACTCACCAACCTATTTTACAAGCCTCTTCTTGCACCCCCGACATGTGGGGGAAAATATCCCCTTTGGAGAATTATGTCGTTTAAAAAGAAATTGTTCGCAATTAAAGACTTTGAGGATATCAAAAATAAAACAGAAAAAATTTGAAACAGCGCGGTTAAAGCAAGAAAATACGGGGCAAAAGCATCTGTTGAGTTGATTCTTAAAGGAGGATTTATTGAAGTGTCAAACAAAAAAACAAAACAAAGGGGAATACCATTATTTTTAGCACCGATTAGTAGACAATACAGTCAAATTGTCGATTCGTGAAAACACTCGCCTTTATTATTTGAAATTCAGAAATTAAAAAGTTTTACAAACACGGGGGGAATATTTTCTCACGACCCCGATTGGGCTCATCCTCTCTCCGATCCCCTACCCCCAAGAACGCGAAAATATGGGGATCGATGTTAAAAGGCCCTAAATGCGAACATTCCATCTGTACCGTTCCATACAGCGTACAAACCAATTCCTTTTTAGTATGGGAAGAACATTTCATCAAAAATTAATCAATTGCAACACGAAAATATGTTGTTACCTGATTAGTTGCCAAAAAAAAATTTTTTAAAAAAAAAAAAGGGGATTTATTAAAAAAAATTTCAGCTGTCTCGGCCATTTGCCCGGGGGCATGCCGGTGAACCCCGGCACTTACAGTTTGTGGCATTGAAAAAGGGCATACGTCCACCCAGAGGCGCGACTTGGTAAAAGGGTCCTATCCAAAGGAAGCCTGGGGATCTTCCTTTGTCCAACAGGTCTCCCCGGGGCTTAATGTCAGAAGGGGTATCATTCTTTTGAGATTAAAGGGAAGGGGGGGGATGGAAAAAGAAAAAGGGGGGAAAGGGTTTTTTGGGTTTTTTTTTTTTTTTTTCTTTCCCCCCTTTTTCCTGTCACTGTAGGTCAGCGTTAGACTTTTTCATTTTATTTTGTTAATATTTGCAACTAAATTATGGGTCTTCTTTTCGCATGCATTATTTTTTTTTTATTATTTAGTTCATAGGGCACTGTTTAATGTTTACACAAAAGGGGGTATGTTTTGGTAAAATAAAGGGTTTTTTTTCCCGTTTATAATCCCGGGTTGATTTCCCCCCCAGGCCAGAGCATTTTTCCCCAAAACCAGGGAAAAGGGGAAAAGTATTCCCAAAACCCGCGTGGGTTTGTTTTAAGTTTCGTTTAAAACCCTTGCTAATTTTGCTTTTATAATCGATTTTAAACCCCCTTGTTTTTTGGGATTCCCTTTGGAATTTTTTAACAATTTTTGAAATAAATGAAAAAAAAAAATTTTTTTTTAAAAAAAAAACAAAACGGTTTCTCCTTTTTTTGTGGAAAAAGGTCCCCTAGAGCAGTTTTTGGAAGGGGTTTTTTTTTTTACATTCTTTTCTTTTCAAGGGTTTTTTCTTGGACTGGGCCCTATAACGTGTCCACGGCAATTTCCGGGCACAGGTGCTGTTTCTTTTTTTTCCCAAATTTAGGGGTTTAGGGTTCCCCATTCTTTTTAAAGGGGAAATTTCCAAGTACAGCTGAGAGCAACTGCTTGGCTGTACACACAGCTCCCATTGACATGAATAGGGTGTATCTGCAAACCCGGCAACTTCTCCATTCTGGAATGGGGGAGGAGGGGGGGAGGGGGGGGGAATTTTGATTGCATTTTATTGGTATGCCTATTGTGAAAAATGGATAAACCCCTTTGAAAAATGAAATACTTACTACTTCGTTTATACCGCTAAGCTTGCTTGCGGAAAGCTTTGGTCTTGATGGAGGCCGTGGTGGGGGGACTATTGTGCCAACAGAATGTGGTGTAGTGGGACGTGCAGGGGGTGACACTGAAAAAACACAGTCATTTTTTAATTACTTAAAATTTTATTACAAATAAAGCAAAAAATTTGGGAACATTAAAGAAAGATGTTAAAGGGAATGTATCACCAATTTTTTGTATCATCCGACATGGATACATTTTTATTTTTTTAAAGGGTTTTTAAAATTTTCCCTGACGTAGTTTTTTTTCCTTGCCTTTCTGTATAAAATTTCCCTTGCTTGACCCTTCCCTTTTAACGATATCCTTTACACATCATGAAAGACCATAAGAGACAATAGTCTGGAGGCACAAACTTATATGGGAGTACTGTGGGCATTTCAGTGCCCTGTGCCGGGTATTTTTCCAGGGAGGCTGCTTTTAAACGCCTATGTGAGTTATGGATTTTTGGTATCAAACAAAAAGATTCCCCTTTCTTTAAATTTCCTAAATTTTGATATTATAGAGATTCTGTCAAAAAAAGAATTGTTTTTAGATTTTAATGCGTTTAAAATGACAAAATAATTTCCTGAATAGCATGGGCTTCAGTCTGAGCTTAGACTATTTAAAGGAACACTACCAATCATTTTTTTTCACATATTGACAAGCAATGTATGACTGTTATATGGATTTTTTTCCCTCTTTTTTAATTGGGTGGTTGGTATTTTTATTTATTTATTTTTTTAAAGTTTATCTATGTACATGACTTTCTGCTTTGTCTCTCTGACTTCCCACTGTAAGCTCTGATAGCACGGCAGTGAGGATTTCTTTACGGTTATCTTCCAGGCCAACTACTGCTTGAGAGATGTAAATGCTATCACCAGGACCTGAGTGAAGAAAGCCCAGAAACCTTTTCCCCTAAAAAAGATTAATCCATTATCATTTTTTTTATTTCTTTTTTTCTTGCCCTAATTTATCTGATCTAAAACTGGTCATTCTTGTCTAATCACTTTGCCATTACCTACTATTTGTAATGAGACCACATGCAGAAAAGCAGCAGCTTCAGTTGAGTGAAATTATTCTGCCCTGCCATTCTGGAGTTTTCTCTCTTTACTATCACAGCTAGAAAAATATCAGATTTTATATGTAATTTTTTAATTATATAGGACTGCCAATATGTAAAAATAAAACACTGCCAAAAATTCTAAAACAAAATTGTTTTAGGGCTTGTTCACATGGAGTTTACACTCTGTGTTACAAGCGCTTTTAGGATCCCAAATTTGCATGAGATCACAGCTCGCTCTGCTGAACCCGCAGCGGCCCTTCACCCTGGGGATCGCCCCTGGGTGTTTTTAAAGCGCAGCTCCCATTCCCCTCTGGAAAAAAAAAGAATTGCCCGTCAAATTTTTTTTTCAAGACGGAGCGAGCTGCGTTTTGAAACAGCAAACGATCCCCCATCTGAATGCCCCTCTGTGTTCGGAAAAAGACACCGTGATTAAAACTTACTGCTAATTGTATCCGTCTTGGGGACCGACAGTGCGGATCCTAAAAGCGCTTGTAACACGGAGTGTAAACTCCGTGTGAACAAGCCCTTACAAGCATATTGGTTTTAACAAAAATACCACTTTCTGATAAAAGTGTCCCCTTTAACTTTTCCCTTGTTCCCAAAAATTAAGTAAATAAATTAGAACAATAAAACGGCGTAACATTCAAATTAAAGAAATACATTGGACATCAATGCTGAATGACTGCTGCCTGGACCTATAGTTACAGCACTGTAGACATAAAAAGCAAGTTAGTATTAATGGCACAACATCATTAAGATTTAACACAATTCATATTTGTCAAGTCATGCACATAAACGCATGCAATTCTGGGGCAGAACAACCACCTTCAAAACAGCAACTCCAAAACGGACATACATATACACACAAACAGGTCAACTCTACTGCAAATATAAAATGCACAAACTGTATGCAAAAACCACACCGATAATGGAAACAAAATACAGATATGACCCACATATCAGGCTGTTTGAAGACCACAAAATACAACAACTAAAATGTTTGGTTTAAAAATAAAAAGGATGCAGCAAGGGGATATAAAAAAAATGGTAAAAACATTTTTTGTTGCACGCACAAAAACAAGAGTGCTTTTCTGCAGCACTACGAGGCACAATAAAGCAACACACTGCATGCTTGTCATACCATCATTTATCTGAACTGCAGATGGGCTACAGCTGAAAGCGGCGGACTGGGAGGTCTTTTCAGAAGCATTTGAGTTCTCTTCAAGGAATACATCATCAAGGCAATAGTTGGCATTTGATAAGCCTAAATTTTCTTCCAACATATAGCTCCTTAAAGTCCTCTCGGACAAAAAATAGCGCATGTTGTCAACTTTCTCAAATGCACTATGAAATCTCTGAAGCTTCTTGCGACTTGTATTATTGTACTTGCTGCTTTCATGCAAGGACGCCCGGGGCCTTTGAGGATGCAGAAAGAGAGGCTGTGTGTGGTCTACCTGAGATTTCATTGTGCCAAAATTATGAATAAGGTTGGCACCAAAATCGGACTGAGTTGTATCTCCGGAATCAGATACTGGGAAGTCAAACGTGAACTCGGACAAACTACTGGAGGACAATGCTGGGGGAGAAAAAAAGGAACTCCCGAAAGGGTCCTGTATTACAGCTAAAGAAAAAATGGGGGAGGGGGATACAAATAGTAAAAGGTGATTCTTCTTACACATGAAAAATATCACAAATTACTGCCACTAACATATAACATCATCTAAGTGTACAGCCCTGCTCATGACCTAGGGTTTAAGAGGCAGTGACAAGTCAAGAGCTGAACTTTCCTGCTTTAGACCTCTGATGGTTAGGAAAACATGTACCCGGTTTCCCAAATAATAAGACTGTGTCTTATACTAATTTTTGCTCCTAAAGACGAACTAAGACTTCTTTTTAGGGGAGGTCTTATTCCTCCATGAACAAGCATTCATATTTATTGTTGAACAAAAAAATCAACAGATATTAATATATTGTAGTGATTTCATCACAAACATCAGCATAAGCAGCCAAACTCTGAATTGCATTAAAAAAAAAAAAAAGCACCATGTCTTATTTTCCGGGAAACAGGGTATTATTTTAGACTTGGGCACTTTTTAACTTTAAATTTGAAACAAGGCAACTTGTTGTCACGCTTGACAGAGAGGGCGGATCGGTTTCAGTTCCTCCGAAATGTTGTGGTTTGGGCACATCCCGATGAGTATATACATTCAATACTGCTCATATGTCTATGCTGTGAACATTAAAGGGAACCGATCACATAGGTTATGCCTCCCTTGCTGAGGGTAGCACAAGCTAGTGTCAGACCTGCTGTTTCCAGCGCTGTGCCCCTTATTCTGTAAGATGCTGCAGTTTTAGAGTATTTAGCCCTCAAATCTTATTCATGAACAGGTGTTAGCCCCGCCCACTGACAGTTATTCACCTGTTTCTACCTGTTCAAAGTAATAGGTTTGTCAGTTGAGGTGGGCGTGGCTAGCCTCAGGTGGGCGGGGTTTGAAAAAAAAAACTGACTTTGAATGACTATTTTCTGGCTGAAAACTGCAGATTTGAGCATTAAATACTCTAAAACTACAACATCTTACAGAATAAGGTACACAGAGCTGGAAACAGCAGGTCTGTCACTAGCTTGTGCTGTCCTCAGCCAGGGGGGCAGAATCTATGTGACAGGTTGCCTTTAAGAATGCGATATCTAGATTTAGAATGCTGTATATTTGCTGCTAAGAGAAAGATGCTTTTGTACATATAAATGAAGCACTTAGCCCATGCATTGAATAACGTGATCGGACTAAAGGCGTTTACTGGTCTGATAAATGGTGCTTGTGCTATGAAATGTTCTAATTGCTTGAAACTTGAATACAAAGTTATATTTTAAGGAAAAACAGAAGAAATTGTTTCATATTTTGATGTTGGCAATTTGTGATATAGGAAAACATGTCGCCAAATTAGCCGAAACCTTGTTCCTTACAGTTCCCAACCTGATCTCTGAACAATAGAAGCAATGAACCTGAAATGGAAAATATGGGGCAGCCTTTTTATACTAAGACATTGCCCAGAAGGGCTTTTACTGCACAGTTCATGAATGAGAGCTCGAGAGTGAATAGTACATAAAATAATCGGGCATTAGATGATCTAATGGTTTCCAGCTGTATTTGTCTAGACTGCTGTGACACCAGTACATATTGACACGCGTGTCATCCTACGCACAAAGTCCTATGAAACGATCTTCACATGAAGAGCAGAGGTTTTCTTATGTCTTAGCAAAAAATTTAGATGACTTATTGTACTACCCGGGTGCAGGAGATTGCCCTTTCACTATACTACATGCAAATGTGTGCACAAATAAGTTCTAATTTCTACTAGATACACTATGGATATTCTATTCAAGCAGAAGAGACAAGAGAATGGTGCTAAAAAACAAAATGAAACATGACTTATCATATGAAAACCAACAAGAATTATTCTTTAGGATTTTTTTTCTTTGAAACTATGGAGTAACTTTACAGTGGCTGCAATGATTGATAATAGAAAATTCCATACTAAGGATTACCTGTGGAACTGGAGGATGATATGGAGGAGGACTCCGCAGAGTTGCCAAATAACGGATCCCAGGCTAGAAGATCACTGTTGACTCGGCTGTAAAATGTAAATGTAAAACTGTTCAACTGAGCGCTGGAAGCAAAAGAGGAGCAGAAATTCTGGTCTGGAAGTAGTAAATTCGAGCTCCTGTCCTGTGAATACCCTGCTAAAAACCTCCAAGGGGCAGTCTGAAGTCGGAGAATGTAGCATCTTGAAGTTTTTACTGATGACATGAGTGAAAGCTGCTGCTCAATAAGAACACAAATTAAAGTTTTCATTTTGTGCAGGTGCAATGTTTAATAGGTCAGCCCAGTTACAAGGGCAACAATAAAAAATAAAAAAAAGTATTGCAAAAGAACCCTCTTTTGTAACATAAATAAAATGGCTAATAAAAAAAACTGATATCCCAAAACACAACTTTTAGCCCCACCCTCACAACTACATATACGATATAAAAATAGTAACATAAAAGGGGAGCATTTTAAGAAGCAATTTTAGTGGTACTTTGCTATTTAAAAAATGTAAAAACTGATTAAAAACAGACTGCAAACCTGCATACACTTAAAAATGTGCCTATCATGAATTGGAAAAGGTGGTTTGGACTGATTAAATAACACTATCCTGTAAATGATTTAACAACCTGTTCAAAGATATGGAACAAATGAAAGTGATTTTGTATGCATTTCAGCAGTTTTGTCTTGCTAAAACGTTGCGCATGTTTTTAGCAATATGAAGAGCTTATGAAAAAAAAAAAAAAAAAAAAAAACTTACTCCATAGCTCCAGTCATTTTCAATTTTGTCATCTCTTCACCTAAACATGAAAAAACAAAAGCAAATGGCAGCTTACCCAAAACTGGAATTTAAATGAAAGATGAAAAAGGAGAAAAAAAAAGTACTACTACTTAAGAAATCTAACTTACTTGATGTATTTCTCGTCATTTGTGCCTAGAGACCAAAAGGAGAAAAAAAAAATCACAAGTCTTAAATAATCAAAAGATGCACGCAGAAAAAAAATATTACCTTAAAACCTCCCAAAAGGGCCACATGATATAGTGAACGACCCATTGAGCGAATATATTAACTCCACAAGAAACTATATTGTGCCACTTGATACAAGCCTGAATGTGTGTGTATGTATGTCCAAAACGATAATCAACTAAGGCATCAGCATACGTTCTTTTTATTCACTCATCTAGAGTATAGAAAAAAATGTTGGATACGGTTTTGGACTCCTGTGGATGAGGGTTGAGCTACCCTCCTATGGGCGATCTGGTGCATATATATGTTCAATATATGGATATAGTGAGGACAACGGTGCATGTATGTATGCATCTGTCCATTTATTTAATTATCACAGAATAAAAAAAAAAAAATATGGTGTAAATATTTTTCAGAGCATACTCACCGGACTTTGTCGCTGTTAGTATTTATAGAAAGAAAAGAAAAAAAATAGTATAATGTTAGATATTAATATTGAATTTTTTTTTTACAGAATTAGAATTTTTCAGTTGGAAAAATCCATTGCATTTCTGCCGTAGATTTTCATTTTGTGTGGTTGTTACTGCAGATTTCTAGGCAGGTTAGCTCATTCAATGTGGTTATTCCATGTCCTAGCTATCAATATGGGGTCATTGTGAAAACTGTGTCAACAAGTGACCTATTTTCCACTCTGCGGATTTTCAAACCAGCGTTGGGAAAAAAAAAAAAAAAAAAAGATCTGCTCTTTATAGACTGATGGCACAGACTTATATTGAAGGATTTCAACACAGATTTTGGTCTGGAATGCCGTGGATACTGGATTGAAGTTAATGTAAAATTCCACTCATGAACAGGGCCTTAAAGGGAATCTGTCGGCAATTTTTTTTTTATTTATAAATCAAGACCCTGATCCTGGTTCTTTTCCTCTGATTTTCTGATTGTAGATTTCTCTATTCGGCCGTCTATATATGATTGTGGGGAGACATTCTTGCTTGCACTGCTTTAACAGCAGTCAGAGAGATACTTTACAGCAGCTTCATGCACATAGGATTCTTAAGACAGATTCTGTCCCATAGACTTGTATAGGAGAGTTTTCACTGTGAAGGGAGGGGAGAGGGGGAGCTGTGACATCTTCTCTTGTGACTGGTGGATCCTGTGTTATCTGTACACAATGGTGTCTCCTTTCAGTGTGACCCTGCTATTACTGATAATGAGCACACTGCTGAAAAGCTCTCTAAACAGAACAGGAAGTGTCAGACCATTATTAGGCTTAGTGGTCAAAGTGAGAACTACGGGACTTAAGAATTATTAAAAAATATACTGAAAGTGATCTGGAAAAATAAAAAAAAAAAAAAATCCTAAAAAATGTGTTTAACAAAAATGTGAGTTAAACAATATAAGTCATTTTTTGATGACACCTTCCCTTTAAATGAAGCCTTCAGTGAGTACCTGGTTACATTTAGGGTAAGTACACGTGGCGTTATTGGATACCTTTTCGATCCGAAACACATTCAAAAGCCTGCGTAAAATGCATCCAACACGTAGGTGCGTGTTTGGATGCGTTTTTGCTGCAGCAGAAACACACACTATAGTTTTAAATAGGGCATCTGCTGAGTCAAACAGATCAGGAATTGACATTATAATTCTTTGAACGGATCAGAAAGACGGATCAGAAAGACGAAAGCAAAGTAAATCACACTGCACATTGTTAGATGCGTGTTTGGGTCCGTTTAGGGTCCGAAACATGGATCTAAACATGTATCTAAAAGCGCTGTGTGAACATATCCTTATGGTGCTTTCACACAGGGCTTTTTTGGTGTGTTTGTGGATGCGTTTTTTTTGGGCTGAAAGGCACAGCAATTAATGCTGTACAATTCTGCACAATAAACGCTCCATGTGAAAGCACCCCTATGGAGCACAATATTACATCAGATTGAGAAAACATGTCTGTAATGATATCTTAAATTCAGCTGTTTAGAATTACAGGCCTTCTGCATCAAATGTTGTGTCAGAGAAACAACATCACTCAGCAGTTAACTTATTCAAACATTTCCTTTAAAGAGTTTTTTCTTTGTAAGTGGTAACATTAGGTTTCAGGTGGCACAAACATAAGGAAAAAAAAAAAGCCAAAATGTTGTAGCAATAACTTTTCCAAGTCAGTTACAGTACTGCTCTCTGCCAATTCTGGGATTATATGGGCAACGCCTTCACTGTACTTGCAGTAGTGGCCCTGATGAACGTTACAGCTCAGTCCCATATAACTGACTGGCACAAAGCTGTAGTGACCATGCATGTCCACTAATAAAAGTATAAAGCTGTGCAAGTAAAACGATGAAGATAGTTTGACACAGCCCCTTCTATCAGCTGATCGTCAGGGCTGCTGGGAGTCTGTAACCCATCTAATATTATGGTCGATCCATCATTCATTTTAAAGCCCAAGGTAAACCTTTTCATACACCTTATTAGACCACACCAGGCATCCTCAAACTGTAGCCCTACAGCTGTTGGGAGACTACAACATCATGCATTTATATAATCTAGAACAGTGGGAATGATGGGAGTTGTAGTTTCCCAACAGCTGGAGGGCCGCAGTTTGAGGATGCCTGGACTACACCTTTAAAGAGGTATTTCCATTGCACACATTATGACATAATTAATAGGATATGCAATAAATGTGTGGTACGCACGGATTTCACCTCCGAAATCTGAACCTATCACAAGAAACGGCCCTCGACAGTCTCTGTTGAGAATAGGGAGGTAGTCGGAATTGTCCCATTTATTTCAGCTGTACTTAAAAACTCCAGTTGAAATGAATGGGAGAGTCCTGCCCACCTATCTGTTCTTAATGAAGGCTATGGGTATGTTCACATGACAAATTTGGACTCTGATTCCAGGAAGGATGCAGCGCTGAATCTACCTCAGAATCCGCGTCCAATTCGACTTCCATTAATGAACGTCGTCGATCACACAACGCTTATTTTCGACAAGCACCGAATTATTTTCAGCACTGAAGAATAAAAATGTCAATTTTTTTAAAGGGGTTGTCTTGCTACAAAGATCAGCTTTCAACATGTTGGGAACACTAAATAAAGATGTTTTCCAAATATATTGTGGTGTTCATTTTTTGTAGGAGCTACAAGTAATTTTATCAACTTCCTTGCTTTTTCTGGTTCTCCAAGTGACCGACCTGTGTACTTCCCCTCCCCCTGCTGTTAGTTCTATCTGATAGCAGTGAGTGATGTCATCACACAGGTCACAGCAGTGTGAAACCTTGTTTGTTATCTGATCTTTCAGACAATAGACAGTAATCACTGCTGTTTACTTTAACTCAGAAGCTTCCCTGGTCCTAACAGCATGAGATTATCTAATTAGCAGAAGTCGGAATACTTCTATTCCCTAATTAGACAGCTTGACCAGGAAGTGACAGAGCAAAGCAGCATTATGCATCCTATGGAACTTTGAAATGAGACAACCCCTTTAAGGTGGATTCAGAGCCTCACATTATAGTTCAGAGGAGACAAAGTTTGCCTCTGAAAATAAGCATCGTATCCTCGTCTTAAATCTACACTTCCAGGCATGTATTTTCCCACGACGATAGAATGCTGATTCGCCGCCGATATTTTCAGCGTCCAAATCCACCATGTGAACATACTCGAATACTCAAGTGATTCGCAAAAAGGTAACAGTAATTTTAGCTAAATACCTAGATAGCAAAAAAAAACTACATCTTTCACCATTTGCAATGTATTGATAATCATGGCTAAAGATTTATCGCTTCAGCTCTATGACCCATGTTGTTATAAATACACAAAACTATGTTAGTAAGAACAAATTACTCACAGAAGGTGCTGGAGAGAGGGAGATATTCCCTATGGACATTTTCAGCTCGTCAAGTGAGGCCACGTTGTGATGAGGTCCGTTGTTTGGCTGGACAGGCTTAATCTCCACATGGAATTTCTTAGGTCCTTCATCCTCTGAGTCAGAGTCACTTGATGAGTAGAAGTGATTTTCTTTGGTATGTGTGAAGTTGTTAAAGAACAAGATATTTTAGATAGGTCTATAGTTATAGGACACACGTAGTTAAAATGACCAGATACATGTGACAAGATGAGCAGTGGCTTTTTGGGTCCTTAGGGGCCCATCCTAATGATTTATTGGTCGGATTTTCAGACGATTTGCAGATTTGGAAACCTTCTGAAAACCGACCAGAAACCATCCCCATAGACTTTAAAGGAAAACCGTTCAATAGTCTACACTGAACGGATTTGCAGCCACCAACGTTTCTAAAAGCTTGGTACATGCACAATCTTCCGCCCAATTTTCAGGCAGAAGGTGTGCAAATTCAATGGTTATGGGGGACAGGTGAATTCGCAACAGAACTGTCCCCAAAAACCAATGAAAAGATGAACGATAATACACCGGCCAGATTCTTAAACAGAATCCGAACAGCATTTTACATAGGCCGTGTGGCCGTACCCTAAATAATTTGTGATTGGAAGTTACAATGCTCTGTCAGTGGTACCAACCGATCCAAAAGACTTCTAATAGGGTCTGCTGGTTTTAGGAATGTTGTCTGATGTGAAGAATAGCGCTGCAATTAATATTATTTCTCTCATTAAATGTGACAGAATCTATGACGGAGACTCCGACTGTATTCCTGTATTCATCACATGGACATACAAAAAACAATGACTTCTACACCAATATAGTTGACCTCATTTATCAAAATTGTCTAGTAATACCGTCTTTGTTGCCCTTACCAACCACTCAGTTTATTTTTTATTTTTTTTCAACTGCTGTGGAAAGACGAAAACTGAGCTCTGATTGGTTACTATGGGCAACTAAAAGTTTTAACACTGTAAAAATGCCTATGATCCTCCGCTATAAGCAATACAATTACATAAGGTGCTACAAATGCATGCAAATACAATGTGTGTTTCTGGATTTTGCATTTAAATGGCAACTTAGAAAAAAGACCCAACAATGATGGTGGGGAGTATTCATAACAATTCAAACCCTTTTTAGGCAAACAAACACCCTATAATTGACCATAAAAAATGAATTACATCCCTAAAACTTAGTAACTTTAATTTACACGTTTAAAAGAGTCAAATTCCCAAAGCACCAAGGAGAGTAAAAGATATGAGTGCACTAAACTCTCAATTTACAAGTATTAAAGACAGAATACGCAAAGACACCAACTAAAGTACCCTCAGTTGAAGATCAGCGGTCTATTAGTCTACTGTAATCCTTCTAAGGGTGCTTTCACACGGTGCATTTTCGATGTGTTCTTTGTGCAGAAGTGTACAGCATTAATTGCTATGCCTTTCTGCACAAAAACCTCATCCAAAAAAAGTGCCAAAACCGCTCCATGTGAAAGCACTCTAAGCATAGACACAATAACTGTGTCAAAAATGCCTTCCTAAAAGCAGCCAGAGAACTGTAATAATCAATCCCTTTTAAAGCGCAACAGTTCAGTAGTACCCATACTTACTATCCGGTCATAGAAAAGCAGGGACATCGCTAACCTCTAGCCAATTCAGGCATTTCAGGTCACTGGGGCATGTCTAGCACTGGTAACTGAAGCAGTGGATAAGTGGGCTACTGCAGTTTGTCCACTTTAAACAAGGAGTAGAGCACAGAAACTAAAATAAGGTCCTAAACCTCCCCTATATATTTCACCACCTAACATGGCGTCATCAGGGGTATAGAGGTATGGCACTGTGTTTAAATCTCTGTAACATTAAATATGTGCATAAGTCCCTCTTCTGAAGGGAATGCACCAATCAAATGGCCAATCTCATGTTCCATTTGTCCTTAAAGGGGTTGTCTCACTACATAGATTCATCTTACCTCAGTCCTGTTTTGTCGGTTTAATTTTTGGATTGAGGGGCATTTACTGGCTACTACTGGCTTGCAGTGACGAGCTGCTGAGGACACCAGGGCTGTAGCTATAGCGACCAGTGCTGGCAGCCTATCGGGAGAGATTGTACAGGTCTGTAGTTATAGCAACCAGAGGAGCTGATGCAGGCCATACAAGAGGGGATATTTAAAAACAGGTAGGACACTGTTAATGGACAGATATTGCCAAGTGACTTGTTTTTAAAAGATTTAATATGAAAAGCAATCTTTGTAGTGAGACAACCCCTTTAATGTCTACCAACAGAAGTGTCTTAACACGCTCAGATTGTAGTCCAGATCTCATTGCTACTCTGATATGCAAATAGAACTGTCAATCACTTAAAGAAGTTCAGTATCTTACCAATCGTGATCAAACAGTTCACTACTGTGCTCTATTAGAGCCAGTAAAGCCTTCAATCAATAGTGTGAGTTAGCAGGTACATAGTGTAAATAAATAAATATAGCTATGAATCATTAAAAAAAAAATGCAGCATTTTTCACCAGTTGCAGTCACTGCTGTGCTCTAAAAGGCTTGTAAAGCAGTTAGCAGGTGCACGTTAAATATAGACCATGCAATAAACAATATAGATTGTTATTTTTGCCTTAAGAGAAACATTTACAGCAAGCCCAGGATAATGGGTTGAAATGAATTTTAGATCAAATCCCTGTCACCAAATATGTCTGTTCTGCTTCTGTGCCAGTCCTCACTGTTCCTGCATTCTATATGTGCAACTAGAAGTTGTGGGACCTGTTCACACATTGCTCTGCTTCTGTCAGTCCTCACTGTAATTGCAGACTTCTTTTAGGCAGACATTTTTTTTACATAGTTATTGTGTCTATACTTACATAGGATTACAATAAACTAAGACAGCTGATGGCTGAGGGTACTTTGGTTGGTGTCTTGGCTTCTTCTGTCTAAGGCTATGTCTACACTGCATCAGAGAAAAAACGGCCCCAAAAGCGGCCGTTCTCTCTCTGATGCAGGACTGCGGGCTTTGCACGCTTTGTGCAAAAGCGCGGCCGCTTTCTTTGGGTTTTCCCCGACGCCCCCATACAATAGCATTGTATGGGAAGACGTCAAGAAGACAAAGCACCGGCGTTTATACATGTGGTATAATACGCCGCTGCCGAAAGTCGGGCAGAGGAAAGACGAGCTGTGTAGACTGCAGCTCGTCTTTTCTATTGCCGGCTATGGCACCACACTGACGATCGTATCCGCGGCGCTTTTAAAAAACAAAAAGCGCCGGAGATACGATCGTAATCCTGTGCAGTGTGGACATAGCCTAATACTTGCAAATTGAGAGTTCAGAGCATTGATATATTTTAATTTCCTAGGGGCTCTATAAGTTTGGCTCTTTTGAACATGTAAAATAAAAAGTTTCATTAATTTATGATGGTCAATTAGATGGCGTTTACGTTTGCCTATGGCACAAGAGGTTTGAATTGATTTTGCAGTGGCACCTCAGTGTCATAGGAACCTTCAGCAGTAAGGCAGCATGTAGACATCACAAGTTCTGGCAGGTTTTGCCTATAATCTGCATATAGGGGCTTCCAGAACCTCCTTATGCTGGAAATAAAAAGATGATTGAAAAGTTTGGCAAGGTAATAAATAGAGGTGATACTAGAAGTCTCTGGCAGCCCATCCCCAGCCATGCCAAACTCCTCTGAACTGAAGCTGGGCTTACAGCAACCAGCTATTGTCACTAGGAGATGGACGCTACAGCACATGTGGCAATACATGCCAGTCACTCAAATGAATGCAATGCAGGGGGTGGACTATACCAAACAAAGGATAAACCGACCGCTATTTGTCCTCTTCCGTGGGGACATGCCCTTACACTACAGCACCCTGCCCTGGCTCAGAGCTGGGCTTCAAGCAAAGGATCCTGATGTCCAGATACTCTGCTTTCAGGTGTCTACCTCAGCATTAACTAATCTGAAAGCAATCAGGATATTTTGAATCTGTTTCCATGCGTAGTTACCATAAAGTAAGTGACTACAGTACATAATATACGGCGAAAAAGGATATAATTCAGGTTTTCTTCTGGCTTTATACTGAATCCTTCTTCATCGACAGCTGGGAGGTTCTGTAAAATGAACATGAGAATCTGTAATACAGACATGTCACCTACATACAACTAATATTCTAATGCAGTGGAGGCAGGCACAGCGGTCCTAAGTGGGGACCGATTTCCAGCACAAGTCCTACTAGGTTCAATTACATGAAGACAAAATTGTATGGAATTTGCAACAAACTAGAAACTAGTCCCTGGGCGCCCAATAGTGGAGCTCATTCTGGGGGGGGCACCAGTGGAGCTCATTCTTGGGGGGGGGGGGGTGGGGCACCAGTGGAGCTCATTCTTGGGGGTGGGCACCAGTGGAGAGCATTCTTGGGGGGGCCACCAGTGGAGCTCATTCTTGGGGGTGGGCACCAGTGGAGCTCATTCTTGGGGGGGTGGGCACATGTGGAGCTCATTCTTGGGGGGGGGGCACCAGTGGAGCTCATTCTTGGGGGGGGGGGCGCACCAGTGGAGCTCATTCTTGGGGGGGGGGGGGCGCACCAGTGGAGCTCATTCTTGGGGGGGGGGGCCGCCAGTGGAGCTCATTCTTGGGGGGGGGGGGGGTACCAGTGGAGCTCATTCTTGGGGGGGGGGGGGGGCGTACCAGTGGAGCTCATTCTTGGGGGAGGGGGGGGGGCGCTACCAGTGGAGCTCATTCTTTGGGGGGACACCAGTGGAGCTCATTCTTGGGGGGGGTGGGGCACCAGTGGAGCTCATTCTTGGGGGGGGGGGGGGGGGGACGCACCAGTGGAGTCCATTCTTGGGGGGGGGGCCACAGTGGAGCTCATTCTTGGGGGGGGGGGGGGCACCAGTGGAGCTCATTCTTGGGGGGGCGCACCAGTGGAGCTCATTCTTGGGGGGGGGGGTGCACCACTGGAGCTTCTTGGGGGGATGGGGGCGCCACCAGTGGAGCTCATTCTTGGGGGGGGGCCACCAGTGGAGCTCATTCTTGGAGGGGCGGGGGGCCACCTGTGGAGCTCATTCTTGGGGGGGAGGGGGGGTGGCACCAGTGGAGCTCATTCTTGGGGGCGGGGGGCGCAGCAGTGGAGCTCATTCTTGGGGGCGGGGGGGGGGCGCAGCAGTGGAGCTCATTCGTGGGGGGGGCCACCAGTCTAGCTCATTCTTGGAGGGGGGGGCGCCACCAGTGGAGCTCTTCTTGGTTGGGGGGCGGGCCACCAGTGGAGCTCATTCTTGGGGGGTGGCCACCAGTGCAGCTCATTCTTGGGGGGGCCACCAGTGAAGCTCATTCTTGGGGGGGCCACCAGTGGAGCTCATTCTTGGGGGGGGGGCCACCAGCGGAGCTCATTCTTGGGGGGGGACCACCAGTGGAGCTCATTCTTGGGGGGGGGCGCCAGTGGAGCTCATTCTTGGGGGGGGGGGGACCACCAGTGGAGCTTATTCTTGGGGTGGGGCCACCAGCGGAGCTCATTCTTGGGGGGGGGGGCACCAGTGGAGCTCATTCTTGGGGGGGGGGGGGCGCACCAGTGGAGCTCATTCTTAGGGGGGGGGACGCACCAGTGGAGCTCATTCTTGGGGGGGCGCACCAGTGGAGCTCATTCGTGGGGGGGGGCGCAGCAGTGGAGCTCATTCTTGGGGGTAAACGGTGGAGCTCATTCTGGGGGGGGGGGGGCGCACCAGTGGAGCTCATTCTTGGGGGGGGGAGGCGCACCAGTGGAGCTCCTTCTTGGGGGGGGGCGCACAGTGGAGCTCATTCTTGGGGGGGGGGCGCACCCGTGGAGCTCATTATTAGGGGGGGGGGGCGCACCAGTGGGGGTCATTATTAGGGGGGGGCGCGCACCAGTGGAGCTCATTCTTGGGGGGGGGCACACCAGTGGAGCTCAGTCTTGGTGGGGGGGAGGGGGGCAAGTGGGCCCATTCTTTTGGGGGGGGGGGGCGCACCATGGGGCTCATTTTTGGGGGGGGGGGGGGCGCACCCGTGGGTATTTTTGGGGGGGCGGCGCACCCGTGGAGCTCATTCTTGGGGGGGGAAACGGGGGAGCTATTTTTGGGGGGGGGGGCGCGATGGAGCTCATTCTTGGGGGGGGGGGGGGGGGCAGCACAGTGGAGCTCATCTTGGTGGGGGGGGGGGGCGCACCAGGAGATTTTGGGGGGGGGGGGGGTTTGGGCCCCGGTGGGCTATTCTTGGGGGGGGGGGGGGGCGGCACAGTGGAGTCATTCTTGGGGGGGGGGGGGCGCACCTTTGGGGCTCTCCTTGGGGGGGGGGGGGGGCACACCAGTGGAGCCTTCTTGGGGGGGGGGGGGCACCGTGGAGCCATTCTTGGGGGGGGGGGGCACCCGTGGAGCCATTCTTGGGGGGGGACACCAGTGGAGCTCATTCTTTGGGGGGGGGGGGGCCACCCGTGGAGTCATTCTTGGGGGGGGGGGGGCACCCGTGGAGCTATTTTTGGGGGGGGGGGGCACCTGGAGTTTCCGGGGGGGGGGGGGGGGCACTTGGCTCATTTTGGGGGGGGGGGGCGCACCGGGAGTCATCCTTTTGGGGGGGGGGGGGCCACCAGTGGAGCTATTCTTGGGGGGGGGGGGGGCGCCCAGTGGAGCCATTTTGGGGGGGGGACCCATGGAGCTTTTCTTGGGGGGGGGGGCGACCAGTGGAGCTCATT
>JAODAL010009182.1:0-112600 GCA_025379985.1 Phyllomedusa bahiana
GGGAAAAATTTCCCAATTTGACAGTGATCCTGAAGCAGAGCATGATCCCCTCCATTCTGGGCCGCAGGGCAGTATCCAACATAACCCAAAACACCTCCAAGACCCCCATTGCCTTGCTAAAGAGAATGAGGGTAAAGGTGCTGGACTGGCCGAGCGTCTCCAGACCTAAACCCTATGGAGCATCTGTGGGGCCTCCTCAAACAGAAGGTGGAGGAGCACAAGGTCTGTAACATCCAGCAGCTACGTGATGTTGTCAATGAGGATGGGAAGAGGATTCCAGTGACTGCAACCTGTGAAGTTCTAGTGACCTCCAGGCCTAAGAGAGTTAAGGCAGTGATGGAAAATAATGGGGGCCACACAAAATACTGACATTTTGGAAACAATTTGTCCAAACAAAATGAGGGATTTCCTCACTATTGTCCCCAGATTTAACATATTGATGGCTTTGTTTATTTATTTAGAGGACACCAAAATTCCTCTGTGATACAAGCCGTGCACTGACTACTTTACATTGTATCAGTGGTCAGATCTTCAGTGTTGTCCCATGAAAAGATATAATATATTTACAAAAATGTCAATGTTGTACTCACTTTTGGGAGATACTGTAACTCCGTTGTTGGGCCATTAGAATCAGCTCCACCAGTGAGCCCAAATATTGAAATCCACTGGGGGTGCCCAAAGCACCCCAGGCGGACACTGATTGTCCACAGCTGGCTGACTTAATCCAGAAATAGTATTCTTTGACCCCACCAGAGAAAAGTATTCTTCATGCCCACCAGAGAAGCTCATTTTGAGGGCCCAGCAGAGAAGATTGTTTTGAGGGCCCACCAGAGAAGATTGTCTTGAGAGCCCACCAGAGAAGAATGTTTTGAGGGCCCACCAGAGAAGAATGTTTTGAGGGCCCACCAGAGAAGAATGTTTTGAGGGCCCACCAGAGAAGATTGTTTTGAGGGCCCACCAGAGAAGATTGTTTTGAGGGCCCACCAGAGAAGATTGTTTTGAGGACCCACCAGAGAAGATTGTTTAGAGGGCCCACCAGAGAAGATTATGTTGAGGTCCTACCAGAGAAGATTATTTTGAGGGCCTACTAAAGAAGATTATGTTGAGGTCCTACCAGAGAAGATTATTTTGAGGTCCTACCAGAGAAGATTATTTTGAGGTCCTACCAGAGAAGATTATATTGAGGGCCCACCAGAGAAGATTATATTGAGGACCCACCAGAGAAGATTATATTGAGGACCCACCAGAGAAGATTATATTGAGGACCCACCAGAGAAGATTATATTGAGGACCCACCATAGAAGATTATATTGAGGACCCATCAGAGAAGATTATATTGAGGACCCACCAGAGAAGATTATTTTGAGGACCTACTAGAGAAGATTATTGTTACGGACGTGGTAGTGGATCCTCTGGACCACCACAAGCGATGACGTAAGCCACGCCAGGGAACGGAATCTAAGTAGGTCCGGTTTTCACCAGAGCCCGCCGCAAAGCGGGATGGACTTGCTGCTGCTGATTACTACCAGGTCGCTACCCCTGACGTGACTTGCTTGCGGTGGCAGCCGAGGTGTTGCGTGGTAAAAAATCGTGAAGCAGGCTCGTAGTTGGGGACAGGCAGAAGGTCAGGACAGGCGGCAATGGTTCGTGGTCAAGGGACGGAGGCAGAAGGTACGGTACACAGTAAACGGAACAAGACACTTTTGGAACGCTTCCTCTCCAGGCACAAGGCACTATCGATTCGGCAAAGGTGCTGGGGAAGAGGCAGGGCTTAAATAGGGTCCGTGCCCGGTGAGAACCAATCACCGGCGCACTGTCCCTTTAAATCTCCCGGCAGTGCCGTGCGCGCGCACTAGAGGGCGCGCGTGCACCCGGCCGGCAGCAGGAGCGCGCGCCAGGACGGGACCAGGAGCGTGGACGGGTAAGTGCGCCCCAGACATGCCGGGGTGTCCGCGGCCCGAGCGTCGGGCCGGGGCACCGGCCGCAGCAGGAAGTGCTGCGGAGTTGCGGGTGTGCCTGCGACCCGACACGAGGGTCGCAGGGACACCCGTAACAATTATGTTGAGGTCCTACCAGAGAGATTATATTGAGGTCCTACCAGAGAAGATTATATTGAGGTCCTACCAGAGAAGATTATATTGAGGACCCAGCAGAGAAGATTATTTTGAGGGCCCACCAGAGGAGATTATATTGAGGGCCCACCCATTTATAAAAACATGTGTACGGCTACTTTCTATTAGTCACTACACATGTAGGGTTCAACGGAATACCTGGTAACTAGCTCTAAAGGCAACTCCAAATGAGGTTGTCTTCAGGTAGACCTTTGGAGCCCTGTAATATTGTGTACATTGTACAACAATGTGTACATTGTTGTGTCAGAGCTTCGGCCCACCTGAGAAACCTTTGGTATGTTGCTGGACCAGTCCTTTTTCGGTACCGTCTTATATTACCCCATGGCTGGATGCCTCATGCTGGAGGCTTGATGCACCTCCCTTAGATCTCCAGAGCTGGTGTCATGTGTATGACATCGAGCAAAATGATATTTCTACCTTAAAGGGGTTGTCTCACTACATTGAATCATCTCACCTCAGTCCTGTTTTCTTGGTTTCACTTTGAATTCGGGGGCTGTTTAGGTTCCCTAGGCTGCAAAAAGCCAGGTCTTTTCTAAGCAACCGTGCTGCAGCCTATCGGGAAGGCACACAGGTCTGTGCTATAGAAACCACGCGGGCACTATCAGGAGGATGAAAAGGTTGTAGCTATAGCAACAAGTGCGGGCAGCCTGGGGAGAGATTGAACGGTTTGTGCACCAAAGAAGTGAGCACCCCCCAAGGGGGATATCTGGAATAGGAGGACACTTTTAAAATCATACTGCAACTCCCCCGGGGGGAGTTGCATTCCTCCCCCCCCCGCAGCGGGGGGGGTTCTTTAAAGGGCCCGCGGCGACAGAGTAGCGTAGTGCGCTACTCTTCCCCGCGGGCCGCTCCAAAAGGGGGGTGAAGGCCCCAGGGCCCCGCTTCCCCCGCCCGGAGTCTCATGTGCAGGGGGGGGCAGGAGGGGGTCGCTCCCCCCTCCCCCCCTATGTCAGCGCCGGTGTGGTGCCCCACATAAGGTCAGCGGCGCAGGGGGAAGTGACGCGCGGGGTGCGGGGTGACGCGCGGTGCTCTCACTTCCCCCCGCGCCCCTGAGGAGATCGCCGGGGCGGCCCTGCTGCAGGAGCCGGTGAGGTAAGTGGATTTTATTATTTTAAATTTTTTTACGATATGGGGGGCTTGCCCGGCAAAAAAGGGGGCATCTTCCCGGGAACAGAGGGGGGATACCTGGAAAAAGAGGGGGCACTACCCGGAAAAAGAGGGGGGACTACCTGCTACAGAGGGGGCACTACCTGGCCCAAAAGAGGGGGCACTACCTGGCAACAATGGGGGCTCTGCCTGGCAACAATTGGGCTCATCTACCTGGCAACAGAGGGGACATCTACCTGGCAACAGAGGGGACATCTACCTGGCAACAGAGGGGCATCTACCTGGCAACAGAGGGGGACTACCTGGCAACAGAGGGGACATCTACCCGGCAACAGAGGGGGCATCTACCTGGCAACGAGGGACATCTAACCTTGCAACAAGAGGGGGCATCTACCCGGCAACAATGGGGGCACTACTGGCAACAGAGGGGGCACTACCTGGCAACAGAGGGGGGACTACCTGGCACAATGAGGGCTCTGCCTGGCTACAATGGGGGCATCTACCTGGCAACAGAGGGGACATCTTCCTGGCAACAGAGGGGGCAAATACCTGTCAACAGAGGGGGCACTACCTGGCAACAGAGGGGGCATCTTCCTGGCAACAGAGGGGACATCTACCTGGCAACAGAGGGGACATCTACCTGGCAACAGGGGGGGACATCTACCTGGCACAAGAGGGGACATCTAACTGGCAACAGAGGGGGCACTACTGGCAACAATGGGGGCATCTACCTGGCAACAGAGGGGGCATCTTCCTGGCAACAGGGGACAAACTCTGGCAACAGAGGGGAATCTTCCTGGCAAAAAGAGGGGGCATCTACCTGGCAACAGAGGGGGCACTACCTGGGAACAGAGGGGGCATCTACCTGGCAACAGAGGGGGCATCTACCTGGCAACAATGTGGGCACTACCTGGCAACTGAGGGGGCATCTACCTGGCAACTGAGGGGGCACTACCTGGCAACAGAGGGGGCATCTACCTGGCAACAGAGGGGGCACTACCTGGCAACAGAGGGGGCACTACCTGGCAAACAATGGGGGCATTACCTGGCAAACAATGGGGCACCTACCTGGCAACAATGGGGGCACCTACCTGGCTAACAAAGGTGGGCACCTACCTGGCTAACAAAGGGGGGCACCTACCTGGCTACAGAGGGGGCATCTACTTGGCTACAAGGGGGCATCTACCTGCCTGTAAGGGGCACTACCTGCTTATGGGGGGTTACTACCTGGCTATAAGGGCATCTACCTGGCTTTCTTCCAAAGCCGTTATGCAGTTAGGTGGAGTGAGTGTGGCATACCGACAAGATGGGCGTGTCCATGCAAATTTTTGCCGCTACGCGCGCCGCCCACTACTATCTCCTGCTTTTTCATTTTCAAAAGTTGGCAACTATGCTGTTAATGGACATATATTGCAAAGTGACTTGTTTTTGCAAGATCTTTAACATAAAAAGCAGCAATCCCTGTAGTGAAACAACACCTTCAAGAATACCACTGCTTATATATTGTTAGTATCTGGATGATTGGGCATTAGTGCATGTTATCACAGGGGTGATTGGTGATGACATGATAGAGTAAAATGTCAGTGCCATTTCCTCACATGTAATTTTAGGTCTCTCAGACGGGGCAGGGAGTCTTTTTTTCAGACTATGTAGTAAATAATAATGATGACACATAGTGTAATTCTGTGAAAGCCCAAATCAATGACTTGATGAGGTCACTACTGATGACATCATGGGGGTGTTGTCAGGAGATGTATGTAATCACAACGGGGATGATGATATCATAGGACTGGTGACATCTTCATAGGAAACATGACTGCTTGATAGATCCCAATGGAGAGCCTCTGAGTGGTTGGGGATGTCATAGATAAGGATATCATAGGTGACGGTGAGTGAAGCTATTGATAGTAGTGCAGGCCCTATAATTTTTGAGCGAGACCCTTTGCCATAGTGATTGTACTTGAATGCAGGGGGTGGACCTTGCTGGGGGTTTTGTTAAGACTTTTTGGGTTTATGCTGGACCTACATCACTGCTGTCTACTTTGTCTCGAGGGACACTATGTACAGATGTCATTTCTCAAAATATATTCAAGCCAGTGATTTGGGAGAGAGGACTTTGGAGTTATGTAGCATGTCAAGCCCAATATTGGGACCCTACATCCATACAGCCGCACAAAGACTTGCTGTATAGTATGTACACCCTTAGTCTGCTTTGTGAGCAGAACAGAATATTTAAGAAGAAGACTGGGATTTTAGAAAAGTTGTTGAGATGACAGGATCCAGAAGCTGAAAACAGGTCGAGACTTGAGGGACTTTATTTCTGCAGTTCTGCTGGAAAACCAGTTTTGTGGCACATTTGATATAGCAAATATGTCATAACACCCTGACTTTAGCTAAGCGGAAAATTTAGCTCTGCTACATGTGCATTACCTGTAGTATAGGTACCACCAAGCCCTCACATGGTAGTCTGGTATAAGCATGCCAAGTACATTTTAATTTGATTACTTTATTTGCCATATAATCATACACATGTAACAAGCAGCTGCTTATAACGAACATATGAAATACTGATATCTACTGGGTCATCACAGCCTGAAGAACTTTCCATTGTCCTTCTAGGGAGAACAACTTTACATTGTAACCTCCTTCAACCATTTCTTTTTCATTTCCTGCCTTGAAGAACATAGCAATGGTAAGTGACTACACAAGAAAATAAAGCTGCACAATGTATCAGATTCTGGAAGCATAAGGGAATAGTCGAGAAGATCCATCGATGTGGCTCAGGTCATAATGGTTCCTCCATGAGCTTTACTTCTGGAAGGAAAAGGTCTGCTTGTGTTGATAGAACTTCGTTTGCTGGGTTTGCTGGGGCACCTGCGGGATTTGTTCAGGTTCAGGAACAGGGTCTTGTTGGGTTTTGCTGTATGGAGGTGGCTGAGATGTGGCTTGTGCTTTTTGAATAAGGCTGTATGTAGGAGGAATGTACACCGGCTGTTTGTTGTAGCTTTGAGCTTCTTGAGTTTCATCAGGTTGATCTACTGTGATTTGAGAAGTTGTCTTCTCAGGCATTGTGAGATGCTGTTTCCCTTGTTGGTACATGGATTGTGAGCTGGTGGTGTCTTGTTGAGATGTTTTGTCTGAAGTTTGTTCATAAGTTATGGAGTGGGAGCTGGTGGTGTCTTGTTGCTGAGACTGACCATCTCGGGATTGGGAGCCAGTGGTGTCTTGTTGCTGTTGAGATTGACCATATCGGGATTGGGAGCTGGTGGTGTCTTGTTGCTGTTGTGATTGAACATATCTGGTTTGGGAGCTGGTGGTTTCTTTTTGCTGAGATTGACCATATCGGGTTTGGGAGCCGGTGGTGTCTTGTTGCTGTTGAGATTGACCATATCGGGTTTGGGAGCCGGTGGTGTCTTGTTGATGAGATTGACCATCTCGGGATTGGGAGCTGGTGGTGTCTTGTTGCTTTTGAGATTGACCATCTCGGGTTTGGGAGCTGGTGGGGTCTTGTTGCGGTTGAGATTGACCATATCGGGATTGGGAGCTAGTGGTGTCTTGTTGCTGTTGAGATTGACCATATCGGGTTTGGGAGCTGGTGGTGTCTTGTTGCTGAGATTGACCATCTCGGGATTGGGAGCCGGTGGTATCTTTTTGCTGAGATTGACCATATCGGGATTGAGAGCTGGTGGTGTCTTGTTGCTGAGATTGACCATCTCGGGATTGGGAGCTGGTGGTGTCTTGTTGCTGTTGAGATTGACCGTATCGGGATTGGGAGCCGGTGGTGTCTTGTTGCTGAGATTGACCGTATCGGGATTGGGAGCCAGTGGTGTCTTGTTGCTGAGATTGACCATATCGGGTTTGGGAGCCGGTGGTGTCTTGTTGCTGAGATTGACCATCTCGGAATTGGGAGCCAGTGGTGTCTTGTTGCTGAGATTGACCATATTGGGTTTGGGAGCCGGTGTTGTTTTGTTGCTGAGAGTGACCATCTCGGGATTGGGAGCCAGTGGTGTCTTGTTGCTGTTGAGATTGACCATATCGGGTTTGGGAGCTGGTGGTGTCTTGTTGCTGTTTAGATTGACCATATCGGGATTGGGAGCCGGTGGTGTCTTGTTGCTGTTGAGATTGACCATATCGGGATTGGGAGCTGGTGGTGTCTTGTTGCTGTTGAGATTGACCATATCGGGTTTGGGAGCTGGTGGTATCTTTTTGCTGAGATTGACCATATCGGGATTGGGAGCCAGTGGTGTCTTGTTGCTGTTGAGATTGACCTTCTCGGGATAGGGAGCTGGTGGTTTCTTGTTGCTGTTGAGATTGACCATATCGGGTTTGGGAGCCGGTGGTGTGTTGTTGCTGTTGAGATTGACCATATCGGGTTTGGGAGCCGGTGGTGTCTTGTTGCTGTTGAGATTGACCATATCGGGTTTGGGAGCCGGTGGTGTCTTGTTGCTGTTGAGATTGACCATATCGGGTTTGGGAGCCGGTGGTGTCTTGTTGCTGTTGAGATTGACCATATCGGGTTTGGGAGCTGGTGGTGTCTTGTTGCTGAGATTGACCATATCGGGATTGGGAGCCGGTGGTGTCTTGTTGCTGTTGAGATTGACCATCTCGGGATTGGGAGCTGGTGGTATCTTGTTGCTGAGATTGACCATATCCGGTTTGGGAGCTGGTGGTGTCTTGTTGCTGTTGAGATTGACCATCTCGGGATTGGGAGCTGGTGGTATCTTTTTGCTGAGATTGCCCTTATCGTGTCTGGGAGCTGGTGTCTTGTTGCTGTTGAGATTGACCATCTCGGGATTGGGAGCCAGTGGTGTCTTGTTGCTGAGATTGACCATCTCGGGTTTGGGAGCTGGTGGTATCTTGTTGGTGAGATTGACCATATCGGGTTTGGGAGCTGGTGGTATCTTGTTGCTGAGATTGACCAATTCGGGATTGGGAGCCGGTGGTGTCTTGTTGTTGAGCTGCATCTTTGTCTTTTTCATAACTTATGGATTGTGAGGTGCTGATACCTTGTGTTTGATCTTTACTTGATTCATTACCTTGGGATTGTGATACTGTGGTGTCTACTTGAGATGTTTGGTCTTTGCTGTATCGGTAACTTGTGGATGAAGAAGAAGTTTCATCTGTTTTAATTGTTGACTCTTTGTTGGAGGCTTGGTCATCCCTTTTGTCTGCTTTCTTCAGGTCAGTTTGTGTAGACACCTGAATATTTGGCGCTCCGGAGGGCGTACCTTTACAGCTGGCACCTTTCTGGTCGTGGTAGGTGGAATGAGTCTCAGATTTTGGGTAGAGTTGCTTCTGGTAGAATCTTGGTGGCTCATTGGCCTTTTGTGATGTAGTCTGAGAGGTGGTGTCTGTGTCCTTCTTGGCTTGGTCTTGCTGTTGACACAGATCTTCTTTTTCATACACAACCTTGTAGTACGTCTTTGCTACTTTACACAACAGGTCACAGTACTCACTGAAGTCCACCTCTCCATCATTATTCTCATCCAGTATTTGCAGTAAGCTTGAGATTGTGTTCGGGTCTTTTGGGTTCTGGAAGAAAGTTACAGGTAGATTGTAAGTGGTGTGAGCGCTCACGTCAGGAAGCAGATGCTTGCGTTGGTTTATCATTTGTAAGAAGCTATTTTACCTCATTGATCAGTCAGAAACCTCATCCCCCGTTTATTAAGACTGGTGTTTCTGACAAGGTAGGAAATAGTTGGAGATGTTTATACCACGGTGCAAGCCTTATAACTAATTGGGTGCATTTGAGATTGTCTGAAAGTCAGAGACCCAAATCTAGTTCTGCTATGAGAGGGCACAGGTTAGTGCCAAAATTAGTGCCATTTTCTGGCTTTCTTGGTAATGTAACTTAGTAACTTAAATATGACTTTCACTCCTTTTTGCTATAAAAATTTGCTTACATAAAAATTCTGACCCAGCTTAGACAATATATATGGGTCATTATGGGTGTTTGGAGTAGAGGCGATCATTGACAGCCATAAGTCATCCTGTACCATGAGAGGTTACAAGGCTATACCCCATCCATATAATATAGGATGTGACGCCAATCAGGGCTTATATGACAGCTATTATCCCGCCTCCTGATGTGGAGGAGCTTATATGACAGCTATTATCCCGCCTCCTGATGGGGAGGGGCTTATATGACCGCTATTATCCCGCCTCCTGATGTGGAGGAGCTTATATGACAGCTATTATCCCACCTCCTGATGGGGGAGGAGCTTATATGACAGCTATTATCCCGCCTCCTGATGGGGAGGGGCTTATATGACAGCTATTATCCCGACTCCTGATGGGGGAGGAGCTTATATGACAGCTATTGTCCCGCCTCCTGATGGGGAGGAGCTTATGACAGCTATTATCCCGCCTCCTGATGGGGGAGGGGCTTGTATGACAGCTATTATCCTGCCTCCTGATGGGGAGGATCTTATATGACAGCTATTATCCTGCCTCCTGATGGGGGAGGGGCTTGTATGACAGCTATTATCCCGCCTCCTGATGGGGGAGGGGCTTGTATGACAGCTATTATCCTGCCTCCTGATGGGGAGGATCTTATATGACAGCTATTATCCCACCTTCTGATGGGGGAGGGGCTTATATGACAGCTATTATCCCACCTCCTGATGGGGAGGGGCTTTATGATAGCTATTATCCCGCCTCCTGATGGGGAGGGGCTTTATGATAGCTATTATCCTGCCTCCTGATGGGGAGGGGCTTTATGATAGCTATTATCCTGCCTCCTGATGGGGAGGGGCTTTATGATAGCTATTATCCCGCCTCCTGATGGGGAGAGGCTTTATGACCGCTATTATCCCTCCTCCTGATGGGGGAGGGGCTTATATGACAGTTATTATCCCGCCTCCTGATGGGGAGGGGCTTTATTATAGCTATTATCCCGCATCCTGATGGGGAGTGGCTTATATGACAGCTTTATCCCGCCTCCTGATGGGGAGGGGTTTATATGACAGCTTTATCCCACCTCCTGATGGGGAGGGGCTTAAATGGCAGCTATTATCCCACCTCCTGATGGGGAGGGGCTTATATGGCAGCTATTATCCCACCTCCTGATGGGCACTGTGGGAGAGAGGGCTATTAGGACACCTTTGTAATAAGAGTAAGGGGTAGGACTGGGGACCTGCTGGCTGTCAGTGAATATTCATGATTTGTGTGTCTGCTGTTTTTCCTAGGTACCTGCTGCAAAAGTTTCATCCGAGCATATAACACCGTGGAACTGCAACATATGTGACACTGAGGTCCAACCTCCTGCGACTTATCCTAGGAAGGTTAGTGCCTCTTTGAGTCCTACCTTGATGACGTCTGCAAATTCATTCTGGATGAGGAGGTTGAGTTCCTCTTTATTCAGCTTTTTGGAGCTACATTTCTTCTGAGAATATTTCTGGAAAATCCCGATCATGTCCTGGATGGCTGAGATGAGTTTTGTCATGATTTCTGATGGTTAGGGAGGTCCTGTATGAAGGAGATGGGCCACGTTATAGTCACATCATCGGGGGAGCATAAAAGTGGTAGAGATACCCCAGTCTAAATTATAGGGGAAACCAATAACTCCTCCAGGACGGCCCCTCTTAATTTATGGCATCTAGGAAAAGGTACCCAATATACATCTGCAAATTGTAGTCTTAATCTCAGCCAATCAGCAGCTTCAAGGTAAGTCACATGATCAATCCTGGCTACATAGAATTGATGGAGATTAAGAGCAGTAATAAGGAGACAGAAGCCCCATTACCATATTTAGCCTTATGTATGAACATTGTCTAGCAGTAAGACTGTCTTTGTTGCCCATAGCCACCAATCACAGCCCATAGCCACCAATCACAGCCCATAGCCACCAATCACAGCCCATAGCCACCAATCACAGCCCATAGCCACCAATCACAGCCCATAGCCACCAATCACAGCCCATAGCAACCAATCACAGCCCATAGCCACCAATCAGAGCTCATAGCAACCAATCAGAGCCCATAGCCACCAATCAGAGCCCATAGTGACCAATCAGAGCCCATAGCAACCAATCAGAGCCCATAGCACAGCTTTTATTTTTCCAGAGCACTATATGAAATGAAAGCTGAGCTCTGATTGGTCGCTATGAGCTCTGATTGGCTGCTATGGGCAACAAAGACAGTTTCCCTGCTAGACAGTTTTCATACATAAGGCCCATTATCTTCCACCTTTGTTATTGGGTCTTTTTTAGAGTTTAGACCACACAGGTTATTACTACATGTGGACCAGATACAGAGAGCTCTACACCTCCATAGGTCCCCAAACAAACCCCCCACCACCATCTTCAATGTCAGCGCTTTATCAATGGTGCAGTAGGATGTATGACTGGTTAAAATGGCACAAATTACACTAAGACCGTGTTCACACGGCTTATTCACGGCGGATTTGTGAGCCGGATTGCGCTCGCGTACGCGCCGTAAATAATGTGCATGTCACTTTCTCCCCCCACGGCGGATTCGCCGAGCAGGGAGGAGCGACGGAATCCACTGTTCTCTATGAGAGCAGTGGATTACTGTAATTACTCAGACGGATTGGCGCCGTACTGCAGCGCAAATCTGGCGCGGAGTACGGTGCCAATCCGCGGACAAATAAGCCGTGTGAACGAGGCCTAAGGGCGACATGTATGAACGGGGCTGCGTCAGAAATCCGGCGTCTTTTCAGCCCGAAAACTAGTGCCGCCCCGTTCGCTCTATTTGTAACCAGGCGCACTCCAATATCAGGTGCATTACAGAGCTCCCCCGGCATTTTGTAATGCGCCTGATTTCGCGAGGGGGGGGGGTGGCTGGAGGTGTCGCACTACAACCGTACGAAACTACACATTTATAGCTTCAGTACGGCAAATCCAGACCATTACTGCTGGAACAAGTAGAGCACTTTACAAGGGGTTTACCTTAGCCAGAAGTGTCGCTTTGTAGCTAGAAAGCGCTAAATCTATGACCCGCAGTAGAACAGGTTCATAGATTCAGACGCATTCTACACTACTAATGCGCGCCTGGGCACCAAAAATCATACATGTCGCCCTAAAAGTTTTAAAATGTGACATAATGTTTGGTATATACAGTACATGACATGGCGCAGCACTGGATACACGACATACGGGTGCACACCTCAACAGACCTGAGCCAAGAATGGTAAGACGCATTTCGCACCGATATTTTGCACTCACAAATGGCCGCACATCTTCAGTACATTTTACCACTTCAGTCGCTCGACTTTCTCTTTACCCTTTTGAAACTGGTGAGGTAAGTCTCTATTCGCACCTCCACTGAGGCTTTCATCATGCAACGGAGTCTCGTTCCACCGCCGTGTACAACATTTTGAGGGGAAGAAAAGAGCTGGACTGTTCTTCCAGTCAAATATAACAAATCTAAACCCAGTTCTACAAAATCACATCATAAATTTGTTGTGCATCTTGTAGACCCTCAGCCGAGACAAACGGGATATAATGAAGACACATTTGCCCTAAGTAACAAAATATTGAATGGGACTGAATGCGGTAAAAGACCAAAACTACAAAAAAATCGGATGTTCTTCTAACCCTTATAAAGTCACATGAAGGTGCAGGGCCGGGAAGTACTCTGTACAGTCCTATATTCAGTCCTACAATATACAAGTATTGTATGTAATGGGTAGCAAGAGCACTCACCTCCTGTCGACACTGTCCGTGCACAGAGAAGAGCTGGAATAAGCCTTACAGGTGACCATTTATAGGGATACGGTGCCCTAGTTATTTTAGGAAGTAGGCTGCAGTCCCAGCCCAAACCAGTCAGTCCAGCACCATCAATTACGTTGGTTCTGCCTAGAATGAGACATTAGGATCACCCCACCTCTTGCAGAGAACACACCCTGACAAGTTGTCATATAGAAGAGCTCTACCTCCAGTCCATGTCCATCTGCTCTGGGAAAGAGGAGCCAAGACCCCTGCACTCCTGTTACTGGAGGGGCTCGATTGCAGGAACACGTGACCCGTGATTAAACGTTTCGGTGGTAATGGCCCTAATTGTCTCCTATGTGAATCAGCAGAGCCCTGTCACTGCTTTAATGAAGCCGTCCATCGAGTTTCTCTTGTAATTGGCCATAAATGATGTCCCTTAGACCCGCCGCCTGCATTCTGGCCATTTTGATCGAGTTAAGGTGTCATTCTTAGAATTTCGCACATACAATTAACCTATATTATTGTGAATCTCCTCCGTCCCTCCCTGTGGATGCGCTGTCCTGCAGGTCTCAGAGATCACCAGGAAATCTTCCTACATTAGAGCTATAGGGTGTTATGGAGGAACAATCTAGACCAGGCTGCAAAGGTCCATGAATGGCCGAACATGTCCTATATGAATAAGCAACACGAGGTCGGTCAGATTAGACAAGGGAGTGTCACTTCTCTGGTCCATGACGGGGCAGTCTGATTGACTGGGGCAACTCAAAGATTTTCGCCCAGTTACCAGACCCGAAAAGTGACAGGAGAAGGACATGGAGTCCAGAATGGGGTACATGCCAGGAGGGCGCCCACCACCTAACATACTGTAACTAGAATTAATTCAAAGTCAGTAATGCCCCCGTCATATAGTCAACCGCAAACTGAGCTGTAGCAATGAAGACCCCAGATGGGCAGTCTAGGATGCTCCACGTAATATAATAGGAAGCAGAGCCTTCACCCCATAGCTATGACTGCTCCCACAGAGAGTAGATGTAGCCATCTCACAGGGAGGCACTGCCAAGGCCCCGAGATGTGTTTGCAGCAGTAAGTGCATTTCTGTATGGCATATGAGGTCTTCTCGCTAGTCAGAAGGCCTCAGTCAAGGGTGGTACGTATAATTTACAATGCTAGACCGCCCACCAACAGTTTGCATGAGAGATGGTAGATGTAACTGGTGTCTGCACTGGAATCCTGCAGCTCATGTAGTAGCAATGACAGTATTCTGCAAATGTAACCCCCGAGCCCCAAAGCCTAAGCTCTACCAGATCCCAACAACTCATACCTGGTCTCCTTTGTTATATGTGGAAAATTGGGGCCCTTCAGAAGACACCATTGCACCCTATAGTTGTAGCTCTGCCTGTGCTATACATTGGGCCCCCTCAGGGGACACCCCCTAGATACAGTAGCTACAGCTCTGCTTGTGCCGTACATATGGGCCCCTCAGAGGACACACCTGTGTTGTATATTGGGGCCCCATAGGGAAAACAGGCTAGACACTGTAGCTGCAGCTCTGCCTGTGCCATACATAGGGGCACATCAGATGACACCATCTCACCCTGTAGCTGCAGCTCTGCCTGTGCCATACATAGGGGCACCTCAGAGGACACCATTGCACCCTGTAGCTGCAGCTCTGCCTGTGCCATACATAGGGGCACCTCAGAGGACACCATTGCACCCTGTAGCTGCAGCTCTGCCTGTGCCATACATAGGGGCACCTCAGAGGACACTATTGCACCCTATAGCTCGGTCTGTCCCATACTGCTCCCTCTACCCTGAGCTCCGTCTTATATTATCATCCGCTGATACCACATAATCCTTGCTCAGATCTTCGTGGGCGGTAGGATTATTGCAGGTGACACTTTTTTATGGTGGATCAGTTTTAGTAACTGAAAGTTAACTGGACAACACCTCGTCAGCAAATCTCTGTCATTGTATCCGATCTGCTCATCATTTACTGGAGTCATATGGCTGAAGCATTGTATTGACAACGGGGTGCAAAAAACCACACAGGTCCTTCATACATAGAACATGAACTCAGTACACAAGTATCCGGCAGCCTATGGCCGCCAGGGCACGCAGAGATTTGTAGTTTCACAACAGCTGCAGAGCCGTTCAGTAACACTGAGATGTGGCAGCTTCTTTACTGCATAAAACGTACCCATCTGTACGCTCACTCATCCAGTGCCAGGCGTATTCTCACTCATCCAGTGCCAGGCGTATGCTCACTCATCCAGTGCCAGGCTTATTCTCACTCATCCAGTGCCAGGCGTATGCACACTCATCCAGTGCCAGGCGTATTCTCACTCATCCAGTGCCAGGCGTATTCTCACTCATCCAGTGCCAGGCGTATTCTCACTCATCCAGTGCCAGGCGTATTCTCACTCATCCAGTGCCAGGCGTATGCTCACTCATCCAGTGCCAGGCGTATTCTCACTCATCCAGTGCCAGGCGTATTCTCACTCATCCAGTGCCAGGCGTATGCACACTCATCCAGTGCCAGGCGTCTGCTCACGCATCCACTCCGAGGCGTAGGCGCACTCATCCGGTGCCAGGTGTATTCTCACTCATCCGGTGCCAGGCGTATTCTCACTCATCCAGTGCCAGGCGTATTCTCACTCATCCAGTGCCAGGCGTATTCTCACTCATCCGGTGCCAGGCGTATTCTCACTCATCCAGTGCCAGGCGTATTCTCACTCATGCAGTGCCAGGCGTATGCTCACTCATGCAGTGCCAGGCGTATGCTCACTCATCCAGTGCCAGGCGTATGCTCACTCATCCGGTGCCAGGCGTATTCTCACTCATCCAGTGCCAGGCGTATGCTCACTCATGCAGTGCCAGGCGTATGCTCACTCATCCAGTGCCAGGCGTATGCTCACTCATCCAGTGCCAGACGTATTCTCACTCATGCAGTGCCAGGTGTATTCTCACTCATCCAGTGGCAGGTGTACGGTCACTCATCCAGACAACCAGGGATAGGTATAGGGTCACTCATCCAGACAACCAGGGATAGGTATAGGGTCACTCCTCCAGACAACCAGGGATAGGTATAGGGTCACTCCTCCAGACAACCAGGGATAGGTATAGGGTCACTCATCCAGACAACCAGGGATAGGTATAGGGTCACTCATCCAGACAAGCAGGGATAGGTATAGGGTCACTCATCCAGACAACCAGGGACAGGGCTATGCTATGAGAACATGCTAGTTGTTCTGAATGCGTAAGCAGCTACCTGTGTGACCCACTGCATTTAATTTCTATGTTGTGGTTTTTAATTTCTAAGTTGTGGTTTTGTTGGAATCTTGGACTGGTGGATAATTTTCATGGTTATCTGCTTACTCACCAAGACAACCAGGAGAAGACATACAGTCATCCAGACAACCAGGGCCAGGCATAGGGTCACTCAACCAGACAACCAGGGCCAGGCATAGGGTCACTCATGCAGACAACCAGGGCCAGGCATAGGGTCACTCCTCCAGACAACCAGGGCCAGGCATAGGGTCACTCCTCCAGACAACCAGGGCCAGGCATAGGGTCACTCATGCAGACAACCAGGGCCAGGCATAGGGTCACTCATGCAGACAACCAGGGCCAGGCATAGGGTCACTCATCTAGAAAACCAGGGCCAGGCATAGGGTCACTCATGCAGACAACCAGGGCCAGGCATAGGGTCACTCATCCAGACAACCAGGGCCAGGCATAGGGTCACTCATGCAGACAACCCAGGCATAGGTTCACTCCTCCAGACACCCAGCGCCTGGCATAGGGTCACTCCTCCAGACAACCAGGGCCAGGCATAGGGTCACTCCTCCAGACAACCAGGGCCAGGCATAGGGTCACTCCTCCAGACAACCAGGGCCAGGCATAGGGTCACTCCTCCAGACAACCATGGCCAGGAGTAGGGTCACTCCTCTAGACAACCAGGACAGGCATAGGGTCACTCATGCAGACAACCAGGGCCAGGCATAGGGTCACCCCTCCAGACAACCAGGGCCAGGCATAGTGTCACTCATGCAGACAACCAGGGCCAGGCATAGGGTCACTCCTCCAGACAACCAGGGCCAGGCATAGGGTCACTCCTCCAGACAACCAGGGCCAGGCATAGGGTCACTCGTGCAGACAACCAGAGCCAGGCATAGGGTCACTCCTCCAGACAACCAGGGCCAGGCATAGGGTCACTCCTCCAGACAACCAGGGCCAGGCATAGGGTCACTCATGCAGACAACCAGGGCCAGGCATAGGGTCACTCCTCAACACAACCAGGGCCAGGCATAGGGTCACTCCTCCAGACAACCAGGGCCAGGCATAGGGTCACTCCTCCAGACAACCAGGGCCAGGCATAGGGTCACTCCTCCAGACAACCAGGGCCAGGCATAGGGTCACTCCTCAGGACAACCAGGGCCAGGCATAGGGTCACTCATGCAGACAATCAGGGCCAGGCATAGGGTCACTCCTCCAGACAACCAGGGCCAGGCATAGGGTCACTCATGCAGACAACCAGGGCCAGGCATAGGGTCACTCATGCAGACAACCAGGGCCAGGCATAGGGTCACTCATGCAGACTACCAGGGCCAGGTACCCGCTCCTCCAGCAGAGCCAGGTGTTCACTCATCTCCATTATGTAATAATACTACAATGCCCCAGTTCAGTCCATTTTATTACAGATTCCAAACACCCCACATTAAATAAGAGCAGCAAGAAACGCTGAGATTGCCGGCCGCAGCCAGGACATTGAGGACATTGAGAGGATCTTGTGATGAATCTCACAGAGTTTCCATTAAATCGATGTTTCCGCCTGTAACTATTTATTGGGTTAAGTAAAACAGATCAGGGTGGAGTCACAATATCTGGGTCAGAGGATGAGATCTGATCTGCCCCAAATATGATCAGATGACTCAGACTTGTGCATTATAAGAGCCACATAATATTCATGTATGATGAGGAAGGGTCCGGCATCAGCACATAGGATGCCTCCGACTCCGTGTCCAGGTGAGGTGCGGGCCCCGGGTGACCCGACAGATACTGGAGTAATTATACCATTACTATCGGGTCACCACACCCCGTGGTAACGCTGCAGCCAGAGATCATCTCCGGGAGCTGCTGAATATTTATCATTGGCCTGATTCTACAATGTGCGTCATCCCGCTCTCTGTACTCGCCTTGTTATGAACAGCGAGAGGGGCACAATGTCTCCCCTGTATATGGGGGTTGTGGTCACAGGACGCTACTTTACAAATCTGTCAGGAATTTGGAAAAATATTGGAAAAAGTTGTCATGTGTTGAAGGGAGCTCTGTGCTTATGAGATGGTTGGAGAAAATAACAAGAGGAGCTGATAACCTGAACACCAGTTACCCCCGATCATGGGACTTTGGGTGCCCACAGTATAGCAAGCCTGGACAATGGTGTGTGGGGGGGGGGGGGGGGGGGGAGTTGTTCTATGTCTCTATATTGTGTGCCCCAAGACTGGGCAGCAGGTATTTGTTACGGCCATTGTCGTAGTTCTCATGGGCTTGGCAATAGTTGGGACAAAGTCCATAGAGTCCTCCTGAAGGTCCTGAGAACATGTCCACCCTTCCTACTCCACTGATCTGCACCTGACCAACGCCTGAGCCTTCTATAACAGTGACGTCTTATTTAAGAAATCCAGGTCTCGAGTTGTTGGCAGCTCAGCATTGTCTCATCCTCCTGGAATTGTAGCTCCGAAGGACCCTTTATAATCTGTAGGCAGGAGGTACAGGGGAGCGCTGTGTTCTCCATTCTGTTCTATGGTAGTTTCCAGTACAGGGGAGCGCTGTGTTCTCCATTCTGTTCTATGGGAATTCCCAGTCAGGAGCGCTGTGTTCTCCATTCTGTTCTATGGGAGTTCTCAGTACAGGGAGCGCTGTGTTCCCATTCTGTTCATGGAGTTCCCGTACAGGGAGCGCTGTGTTCTCCATCTTTCTATGGGAGTTCCCAGTACAGTGGAGCGCTGTGTTCTCCATTCTCCTCTATGGAAGTTCCCAGTATCAGGGAAGCGCTGTGGTTCACCATACTTTTCTATGGGAGTTTTCCAGTACAGGAAGCGCTGTGTTACCATTCTGTTCTATGGGAGTTCCCAGTACAGGGGAGCGCTGCGTTCTCCATTCTGTTCTTGGGAGTTCCTAGTACAGGGAGCCTGTGTTTCTCCATTCTGTTTCTATGGGAGTTCCCAGTACAGGGAGCGTGTGTTCTCCATCATGTCTAGGAGTTTCCAGTTACAGGGGAGCGCTGTGTTCTCCATTCCCAGTTCTAATGCAGTTCCCAGTACAGAGGAGCGCTGTGTTCTCCATTCTGTTCTATTTAGTTCCTAGTCAGGGGGAGCGCTGTGTTCTCCATTCTATTCTAAGGGGTTCCCGCTACAGCGGAGCGCTGTGTTGTCCACTCGGTTCTATGGGATTTACCCTTTCAGGTGAGCGCTGTCTTCTCCAGTCTGTTCTATGGGATTTCCCAGTACAGGGGAGCGCTGTGTTCTCCATTCTGTTCTATGGGAGTTCCCAGTACAGAGGAGCGCTGTGTTCTCCATTCTGTTCTATGGGAGTTCCTAGTACAGGGGAGCGCTGTGTTCTCCATTCTGTTCTATGGGAGTTCCCAGTACAGGGGAGCGCTGTGTTCTCCACTCTGTTCTATGGGAGTTCCCAGTACAGGGGAGCGCTGTGTTCTCCATTCTGTTCTATGGGAGTTCCCAGTACAGGGGAGCGCTGTGTTCTCCACTCTGTTCTATGGGAGTTCCCAGTACAGGGGAGCGCTGTGTTCTCCACTCTGTTCTATGGGAGTTCCCAGTACAGGGGAGCGCTGTGTTCTCCATTCTGTTCTATGGGAGTTCCCAGTACAGGGGAGCGCTGTGTTCTCCATTCTGTTCTATGGGAGTTCCCAGTACAGAGGAGTGGAATGTTCGGCCGTACTCAGAACTCCCATAGAACAGAATGGAGAGTCGTGCACAAGCCTGACTGGATCTCCATCCTGACCCGACACTTTCAGGGGTCGTTCCTGGCATAGGTGGGATGTCACATTGATACACCATCACAGTGCATGGTGGGAACACCCCTGTAACCTGTTGGACCTAGATCTTTGGGGTCCTGTCACCCCAGTGCTCTCAGTCTTCCCTCCGTCACCCTCAGCCAGTAAACATTTGTGCTGTTGTGACATAAGGAGGGTAATGAAGTCATTAATATTTATGTAGCGCTATAACCATTCATGAAGCTTAATTACATCTGGGTGGTTGCAGCAAAACCAGTTTGTTAAAGATGTAACTGGACTGGTTTTGCCGACTCTGAGCCATTTATCCTCGGCATTATGGAAGGGTTACCGTCTGGGAGAGTCACCGATGAGCGATGGCTCAAGCAGCCATATAAAGAGACTCACCTGACGGCCTGCCCAGCAGCATGCCGGCGTACATGAGACATCTGTCCTGCAGGCAGGACAAGCGGACGCAGCGGTGTCATGGCCTCGCTGCCAGCACAGGCGGTGCCAGCAAGGTGGCCAAAACCGAGCCCAAGATAACACCCCTGCCTGTCAGATCTTCACTGACGCTACAGTATAACATCATACACACAGGTCTATAGCCCCCATTACAGTGGGGTGTCCCCCCAAATTATACAGAGGGGTTTCTGCTGGATTAATCCGGAACACGGTAGAATCGCAGACTGTGATCCATCAGACGGAGCGGGGGATAGGGAGACATAGGGGAGAATAGCTCCATGATATGGGGGCAGCAGACTGTGACAGAGCCACAGGGAGTGTGCCGCCTCTGATGTGTTCGTGAGGTCTAATATACCGTCAGGGCGTCAGATACCCCTGTATCCATCAGCAGGATGCAGACCTCACGCTACATGGTTAGGGGGCGCTGCGCTCAGTCTTCTGCCACCTGCAGTATTTATCCCCGTGCCGGGGTCAGGGCCGTCGCACGCTCCGCAGCTGAGCACAGCAGGTTCACAAGGGATACGCAGAGCTTTATGGCCCAGAAGAACCTTATCCCAAGCGTCTTGTCGTAGCTGCCTGCAAATTCACTGCTCCCCAGGATCTGTCACCCTTCATACATCAGACCCAGAGGCGTAACTTGACGCTCATGGGCCCTAGTGCAAAAAGTGAAATGGGGCCCCCCCAGCTACCATGTGCTATTTACAATGCTGGTGTCATCTTATGTGGCAGGAGGGCTTTTGGGCCCCCTCAGGCTGCAGGGCCCGGTAGCAACTGCTACCTCTGTACCCATTGTAGCTACGCCCCTGATCAGACCCTAGATCAGGGGTCCTCAACTCCAGTCATCAGGCACCACCAACAGGTCATGTTTTCAGGATCTCCCACAGAATGCACAGTAATGACATCACCTGTGCAGCATAATGACATCACCTGTGCGGCATAATGACATCACCTGGTGCAATGCTAAGGAAAACCAGAAAACATGACCTGTTGGTGGGTCCTGAGGACTGGAGTTGAGGACCCCTGATCTAGCGGCTTATTCTGTAGGCTTAGACTTCTCTCGCCCAGGAGCTCTGCAAAAGGGTGTGGACCCTGGCGATGGGATCTGCAGCTGCTCTACTGCCTCCTGATGGACAAGATAGTCATTGTCATACAGAAGAGTAGGGACACTGCTGAGTATTACTGTATGTGGGCAGTGTTATATGTTGTATGATCACTGGTGTATATTGTATGGGCCCTGGTGTATATTGTATGATCACTGGTGTATATTGTATGGGCCCTGGTGTATATTGTATGATCACTGGTGTATATTGTATGGGCACTGGTGTATATTGTATGATCACTCGTGTATATTGTATGGGCCCTGGTGTATATTATATGGGCTCTGGTGTATATTGTATGGGCACTGCTGTATATTATGATATTATGTGGACACTACTGTATATTATATGGGCACTGGTGCATATTGTATGATCACTTCTGTATATTATATGGGCACTGCTGTATATTGTATGATCACTGGTGTATATTATATGGGCACTGCTGTATATTGTATGGGCACTGTTGTATATTGTATGGGCAAGGGTGTATATTGTATGGGCACTGTAGTATATTATATGGGCCCTGGTGTATATTGTATGATCACTGGTGTATATTATATGGGCACTGATGTATATTGTATGGGCACTGCTGTATATTATGTGGACACTACTGTATATTATATGGGCACTGGTGTATATTATATGGGCACTGCTGTATATTATATGGGCACTGCTGTATATTATATGGGCTCTGGTGCATATTGTATGATCACTGGTGTATATTATATGGGCACTGCTTTATATTGTATGGGCACTGCTGTATATTGTATGATCACTGCTGTATATTGTATGGGCACTGGTGTATATTGTATGGGCACTGCTGTATATTGTATGATCACTGGTGTATATTATATGGGCCCTGGTGTATATTGTATGGGCACTGCTGTATATTGTATCAGCACTGCTGTGTATTGTATGGGCAAGGGTGTATATTGTATGGGCACTGCTGTATATTATGATATTATGTGGACACTGCTGTATATTATGTGGACACTGGTGTATATTATATGGGCTCTGGTGTATATTGTATGGGCACTGGTATATATTGTATGGGCACTGGTGTATATTGTATGGACACTGGTGTATATTGTATGGGCATTGCTGTATATTGTATGGACACTGCTGTATATTGTATGGACACTGCTGTATATTATGTGGACACTACTGTATATAGGCACTGGTGTATATTGTATGAGCACTGCTGTATATTGTATGAGCACTGCTATTGTATTGTATCAGGTGTATATTAGTATGGGCACTGCTGATATGTTGTATAGGGCACTCTGTATATTATTTGGGCATGCTTTTATATTGTATGATCACTGCTGTATATTATATGGGCACTGCTGTATGTTGTATGGGCACTGCTGTATATTATGTGGAACGGGTGTATTATTGGTTTTTATATGGGCCTGCTGTATATATGATATTATGTGGCCTGCTGTATATTGTATGAGCACTGGTGTATATTGTATGGGCACTGCTGTATATTATATGGGCACTGCTGTATATTATATGGGCACTGGTGTATATTGTATGGGCACTGGTGTATATTGTATGGACACTGCTGTATATTGTATGGGCACTGTGTATATTGTATGGGCACTGGTGTATATTGTATGAGCATTGGTGTATATTGTATGGACACTGCTGTATATTGTATGGACACTGCTGTATATTGTATGATCACTGCTGTATATTATGTGGACACCACTGTATATTATATGGGCACTGGTGCATATTGTATGATCACTGGTGTATATTATATGGTCACTGCTGTATATTGTATGATCACTGGTGTATATTATATGGGCCTACGTGTCTATTATAATGGGCCTGTGTATATTGTATGGGCAGATCCCGGTATACATTAATGAAGTTGATGTGGTGGCCCTACCTGGGAAGGTATACCTGGGCACGGGGCAGGAGATTTATGTAGTTTATAGTAAATCATATGCGCACTGCTGAAATGTTGTATGGGCACTGCTGTATATTATGTGGACACTGGTGTATATTATATGGGCACTGGTGTATATTGTATGAGCACTGGTGTATATTGTATGGGCACTGCTGTATATTATATGGGCTCTGGTGTATATTGTATGGGCACTGGTGTATATTGTATGGACACTGCTGTATATTGTATGGGCAAAGGTGTATATTGTATGGGCACTGGTGTATATTGTATGAGCAGTGTTATATATTATATGATCACTGGTGTATATTATATGGGCACTCCTGTCTATTATATGGGCACTGCTGTATATTGTATGGGCCCTGCTGTATATTGTATGATCACTGGTGTATATTATATGATCACTGGTGTATATAATATGGGCACTGCTGTATATTGTATGATCACTAGTGTATATAATATGGGCACTACTGTCTATTATATGGGCACTGCTGTATATTGTCTGGTGGGGGCTGTGAGGGATGCCAGGATAGCGGGAAGTAAAGAAGGTTGAGTTGTGGGTGGCCTCTACCCTAGGGGAAGGCTATACCTGGGGCTTACAGGGGCCACGGGAGGAGTTTAGGTTGAGTTTATAGTAGAGATCAGATGCCCCATGACCTGTGACCTGGAAAGTTCAGTCTTGCTGCACAATGGGCTCCTAGAGTAAGGATTCCCCTGTCAGGCATAGGGCCAAGGGTAGAGTGATCCTCGACCTGTTTACTAGATGGAGAGGGGTTGTGGGAGGGTGATGCTTTCCTGTGACCTCTGGGACGTAACAATGATCTGTAGGAAGCACAATATGTGGAAATACTTTGCAGGACGTTTCAGTAGGAGTGACCTGGAGCCAGCACGTGTATGGCGCCACCTAGGGTGTATTGCAGCTTTCAAGCTTCTGAGCCCGTAACTATGCACTATGCAGCATAAAATCTACAGCGGTTTTGCTGTAATTCTGCACCCGAGTATCCATTGCAGTTGGTACAGGATTTTGTTGCGGATTTATCACAGATTTTACCATGGACGTCTCTTTGTTGCTTCTAATGGTAATAGGCACAATCTTCAGTAAAATCCACAGGAAAGGTTTGATGTGCAGATTTTAGTGCAGATGTTCCCTTTTCCCCCTTAAAGTTTAATGCAGAGAAAACCATGACAAAATCTCCAGTAGAATCTGTGATATATCTGCAACACATTATGCACCAAGTGGTGGGGATTTCTGGGTGCGGATTTACTACAAGAATGCCGCAGATTTTGTACTGTGGACTATGTGGAAAATCTGCAGTGGATCTGCCACGTGTGAGCATAACCACAGACCAAGGGCCACTAACATCTGAAGAAAGAAGGTAAAGCTTCCTGTATGGCAGATGTGACTCAAGTCTTCCAGACAACACCCTGGACCTCCACAAGTTTGGAGCAAGCTGTGACTGCGCCCAATCCAAATGGGGGACTCCAGACCCAGTTCTAGTGGGGTCACAAGCAGTCCGACCCCAAGTGATCGTAGATGTGTCACCTATCCTGTAATACACAATGACGATGGAGGCAAAACCACAGAAACAGAGTCCCAAGAAGGGTTAATTCACTTTTATTATATTCCAACACCACCTCACAAATCATATGGCGTCATTACAATATATTGCATTATTATATGTTAAATAGTAAGGGTTAAATATAAACAGTAATCTCGCCCGCCCGTCCATAGTGATTGACCGCTGTATAAAAGCCGTCTATCGGTGGTGTGCTGCTGGGTGGAGCAGGACTCACAAGCTGCATGTAGGAAGGACTCTTAGGTTTTCTGTAGGATTTGGCAGAAGTAGCAGGACTTGCAAGCTTTCTCTATGATTTGGTGGGAGAAGCAGGACTCACAGGCTTTTTCCTGGATTTGGGGGGAGAAAACAGGGCTCTCAGTCTTTTCCTGATTTGGCGGGAGAAGCAGGACTCGCAGGCTTTTTCCTTGATTTGGGGGGAACAGTCTCAAGGCTTTTCCTTGATTTGGCAGAGAACCAAATCACAGGCTTTTTCCTAATTTTGGTGTAGAAGCAAGGGACTCACAGTTTTCCTTGATTTGGTGGAGAAGCAGTCTACAGAGCTTCTTTCCTGAGTTGGCAGGAGAAGCAGGACTCACAGGCTTTGTCCTAGTATTTGTGGAGGCAGATAGCAGGACTCACAGGCTTTTTCCTTGATTTGGTGGGAGAAGCAGGACTCTCACAGGCTTTTTCCTTGAGTTGGCAGGAGAAGCAGGACTCACAGGCTTTTTCCTAGTGGGTGGAGAAGCAGGACTCACAGGCTTTTCCTGATTTGGCGGGAGAAGCAGGACTCTCAGGCTTTTTCCTTGATTTGGTGGGAGAAGCAGGTCTCACAGGCTTTTTCCTTGAATTGGCAGGAGAAGCAGGACTTTCAGGCTTTTTCCTTGATTTGGCAGGAGAAGCAGGACCCACAGGCTTTCTCTATGATTTGGTGGGGGAACCAGGACTCACAGGCTTTCGGTATGATTGGGTGGGGGAATCAGGACTCGCAAGCTTTTGGTATGATTGGGTGGGGGAAGCAGAACGCGCAGGCTTTCTCTATGACATTTGGAGGGAAGCCCGGACTACAGGCTTTCGGTATGATTGGGTGGGGGAATCAGGACTCGCAAGCTTTTGGTATGATTTGGTGGGCGAAGCAGGACTCACAGGCTTTCTCTAACATTTGGCAGGAGAAGCAGGACTTACAGGCTTTCTCTGAGATTTGGTGGGGGAAGCAGGACTCACAGGCTTTTTCCTTGATTTGGCAGGAGAAGCAGGAATTGCAGGCTTTTTCCTTGATTTGGTGGGAGAAGCAGGACTCAGGCTTTTTCCTTGATTTGGTGGGAGAAGCAGGACTCACAGGCTTTTTCCTTGATTTGGTGGGAGAAGCAGGACTCACAGGCTTTTTCCTTGATTTGGCAGAAGAAGCAGAACTCTTAGCCTTTTTCCTTGATTTGGTGGGAGTAGCAGAACTCAGCCTTTTTCCTTGATTTGGCGGGAGAAGCAGGACTCACAGGCTTTCTCTATGATTTGGTGGGGGAACCAGGACTCGCAAGCTTTTGGTCTGATTGGGTGGGGGAATCAGGACTCGCAAGCTTTTGGTATGATTGGGTGGGGGAAGCAGAACACGCAGGCTTTCTCTAACATTTGGCAGGAGAAGCAGGACTCACAGGCTTTCACTATGATTTGGCAGGAGAAGCAGGACTCACAGGCTTTTTCCTTGATTTGGTGGGAGTAGCAGGACTCACAGGCTTTTGTTATGAGTTTATGGGGGTAGCAGGACTCACAGGCTTTCTCTAACATTTGGCAGGAGAAGCAGGACTCGCAGGGTTTCACTATGATTTGGTGGGAGAAGCAGGACTCACAGGCTTTTGTTATGAGTTTGTGGGGTAAGCAAGACTTAGATTTCTTGGTTACTTGAACTGCTGCTCCTAACTTATGAAAAGGTTGAAATTCCACTAGATAGAAGGGGAAAGCTCTTTCCAAACCTTTTGCCGTTGTGGGTGTGTTTGACGTGGGGCGGGGGTAGGTTTTTCCAGGCAAGGACCATATGTTTTTTTTTCCAGGGCCATTTGAAGCCTTTTTGCGAGTTTTTGGCTTCTTTCTTTTTGGGGAGTTTTTTGTGGGATGGTGCTGTCGAGGTGGAGGCTGCTGGTGCACATCCCGGTTTAGATGAGGTTCTGATGAAGACCCGGTCTTGTTGTAGTTTTTTGGGCCCAAAATGTGCGTTCTGATTAATTTAGGAGACTGTTGAGAGAGGAGGTACAGGGGATTCTGGGAAGGGGTTGCATCTTTGTTTTGTTCTAGTGTGTGAGGTTCAGCAGAACCTGTTTGTCGTTTTAAGTCGGGGGGGCCGGCAGCGTGACGTTTTTTTGCTTTGTGTTTTTTGTTTTTCGGGGGTGGGCAAAGCTGGAATGTGGTGCGAACTCGTTCCACCCAGTGCCGGTTTTTCCTGCCCTTTGAACCGGTAGCTTTGTGTAAGTCATCTGGTTCTCCTTGAAATAGACTGGAAGCCCAGCCATATTGAGGAGGCTGACCACCTTGTGTGCGTAAGAAGAGCACATCTCACTTTGTGTGTCTTGAGTTTGGGTCTTGTCACTTTGTAGCCCAAGCCCCTGACTTGACTCTTGTTCAAAGTATGAATAGTATTTCTGAGGGTCCTGGTGGCCTGCAGTTGAGGATGACTTGTAGACAGTCTCTTGAGTTGTCTGTGTTGTCTCTTGTTTTTCTTTTGAGCGCTCCATCTGGTGAGGACTATCTTTTGGGGGTTTTTTTTCTTGGGTAATCTTGTGTCTTTAATTTTTGGTTTCTGGGTTGGTTTCTTGTTTTATGGTCTTGTTTTTGGTGGTTTTGTTTTGGCTGGGGTCTTGTTTCTGAGTTTCTTGTTTTTTGGTTCTTTTTTCTGGCGGTTCTTGTTTCTGAGTGGTTTTGTTTTGAGCTGGTTCTTGTTTCGAGCTGGTTTTTTTTAGCTGGTTTTGTTTTCAGGGTTTTGACTTGAGTAAAATTGAATCAGGTTTGGCTGCTGTTTCTTAGGTAAAACTTGCTTCTCTAATGGATCTAGCTTCTGGGTTTGTTCTTGTTTCTTGGGTAAGTCTTGTATCTGAGTAATTTTTTCTGGGCGGGTTTTGTTTTCGGTCGGTTTTTTTTGGGGTCGGTTTTTGTTTCAGGTCTTTTTTGTTTCGGGTCGGCTTTTTGTTTCAGGGCGGCTCTTGTTTTAGGGTCGGCTCTTGTTTTAGGGTGGTTTGTTTAGGGGGTCGGTTCTTGTTTCGGGCGGTTCTTGTTTCAGGGTCGGTTTTGTTTAGGGTCGGTTCTTGTTTCGGGGGGTTCTTTTTCGGCGGTTCTTGTTTCGGGTCGGTTCTTGTTTCAGGGGGTTTTTTTCGGGGCGGTTTTTTTTTCAGGGTCGGGTTTTTGTTTAGGGGCGGTTCTTGTTTCATGGCGGTTCTTGTTTTTGGTCGGGTTTTTGTTTCAGGGTCGGGGCTTGTTTCAGGGCCCGGTTTTGTTTCAGGGCCCGGGTTTTTGTTTTGGGCCCGGTTTTGTTTCGGGCCGGGTTTTTGTTTCGGGCCCGGTTTTGTTTTTAGATGGTTCTTTTTTCAGAGTCGGTTCTTTTTTCGGCGGTTCTTGTTTTAGATCGGGGTTTTTGTTTTCAGATCGGTTTTGTTTCAGGTCGTTCTTTTTTCAGAGTGGTTCTTTTTTCAGATCGGTTCTTGTTTCAGAGTGGTTCTTGTTTCAGAGTCTTTTTGTTTCAAAAGGGGGTTTTGTTTCAGGTGGGTTTTTGTTTCAGGTCGGGGTTTTTGTTTTAAGTCGGTTCTTGTTTCAGATCGGTTCTTGTTTTAGAGTCGGTTTTTGTTTCAGATGGTTTTTTTCAAATCGGTTCTTGTTTCAGAGTCGGTTTTGTTTCAGAGTCGGTTCTTTTTCAGAGGGCGGTTTTGTTTCAGAGTCGGTTCTTGTTTCCGGGTCGGTTCTTGTTTCAGTCGGTTCTGTTTCAGAGTCGGGTTTTTGTTTCAGAGTCGGTTTCTTGTTTTTAGAGTCGGTTCTTGTTTCAGGTCGGTCTTTTTCAGAGTCGGTTCTTGTTTTCAGGTCGGTTCTTGTTTCAGAGTCGGTTCTTGTTTCAGAGTCGGTTATTGTTTAAGAGTCGGTTCTTTGTTTCAGAGTCGGTTCTTGTTTCAGAGCTGGTTCTTGTTTCAGAGCTGGTTCTTGTTTCAGAGCCGGTTCTTGTTTCAGAGCCGGTTCTTGTTTCAGGGTCGGTTCTTGTTTCAGGGTCGGTTCTTGTTTCAGGGTCGGTTCTTGTTTCAGGGTCGGTTCTTGTTTCTGAGCTGGTTCTTGTTTCAGGGTCGGTTCTTGTTTCAGGGTCGGTTCTTGTTTCAGGGTCGGTTCTTGTTTCAGGGTCGGTTCTTGTTTCAGGGTCGGTTCTTGCTTCAGGGCCGGTTCTTGCTTCAGGGCCGGTTCTTGCTTCAGGGCCGGTTCTCGCTTCAGGGCCGGTTCTTGCTTCAGGGCCGGTTCTTGTTTCAGGGCCGGTTCTTGTTTCAGGGTCGGTTCTTGTTTCTGGGTCGGTTCTTGTTTCAGTGTCGGTTCTTGTTTCAGGGTCGGTTCTTGTTTCAGGGTCGGTTCTTGTTTCTGGGTCGGTTCTTGTTTCTGAGCCGGTTCTTGTTTCAGGGTCGGTTCTTGTTTCAGGGTCGGTTCTTGTTTCAGGGTCGGTTCTTGTTTCAGGGTCGGTTCTTGTTTCAGGGTCGGTTCTTGTTTCAGGGCCGGTTCTTGTTTCACGGCCGGTTCTTGTTTCACGGCCGGTTCTTGTTTCACGGCCGGTTCTTGTTTCACGGCCGGTTCTTGTTTCAGGGTCGGTTCTTGTTTCAGGGTCGGTTCTTGTTTCTGAGCCGGTTCTTGGCTCCGGGCCGGTTCTTGTTTATCAGTTGGTTCTTGCTTTTGAATTGAGTCTTGTGTTTGGGTTAATTCCTGGGTCTGGGTAATGGGCTGTTGTTTGTCCTGAGCAGGATCATATTTAGCAGTGGGGTCTTTCTTCTGAGATTGAGCTTTTTTAATGATGGAACACTTTTTTTCAGACAAATCTGGTTTTGTGGTGGGAACTGGTTTATGAGCTGGACATTGGGAAGATTCTTCTTGTGTTTGCGATTGTTTCAGAGTCGGTTCTTGTTTCAGGGCCGGTTCTTGTTTCAGAGTCGGTTCTTGTTTCAGAGTCGGTTCTTGTTTCAGAGTCGGTTCTTGTTTCTCAGCCGGTTCTTGTTTCAGAGTCGGTTCTTGTTTCAGAGTCGGTTCTTGTTTCAGAGTCGGTTCTTGTTTCAGAGTCGGTTCTTGTTTCAGAGTCGGTTCTTGTTTCAGAGTCGGTTCTTGTTTCAGAGTCGGTTCTTGTTTCAGAGTCGGTTCTTGCTTCAGAGTCGTTCTTTTTTCAGATCGGGTTTTTGTTTCAGAGTCGGTTTTGTTTCAGAGTCGGTTCTTGTTTCAGGTCGGGTTTTTTTTTATCAGCCGGTTTCTTGTTTCAGGGTCGGTTCTTGTTTCAGGGTCGGTTCTTGTTTCAGGGTCGGTTCTTGTTTCTGGGTCGGTTCTTGTTTCAGGGTCGGTTCTTGTTTCAGGGTCGGTTCTTGTTTCAGGGCCGGTTCTTGTTTCAGGGCCGGTTCTTGTTTCAGGGTCGGTTCTTGTTTCAGGGCCGGTTCTTGTTTCAGGGTCGGTTCTTGTTTCAGGGCCGGTTCTTGTTTCAGAGTCTGTTCTTGTTTATCAGCTGGTTCTTGTTTCAGGGTCGGTTCTTGTTTCAGGGTCGGTTCTCGTTTCACGGCGGTTCTTGTTTCAGTGTCTGTTCTTGTTTCTGGGGCGGTTCTTGTTTCAGGGCCGGTTCTTGTTTCAGGGCCGGTTCTTGTTTCAGGGCCGGTTCTTGTTTCAGGGCCGGTTCTTGTTTCAGAGTCGGTTCTTGTTTCAGTGACGGTTCTTGTTTCAGGGTCGGTTCTTGTTTCAGGGTCGGTTCTTGTTTCAGGGCCGGTTCTTGTTTATCAGCTGGTTCTTGCTTTTGAAATTGAGTCTGGTTTGGGTTAATTCCTGGGTCTGGGTATGGGCTGTTGTTTGTCCTGACGGTTTATATTTAGCAGTGGGTCTTTCTTCGAGATTGAGCTTTTTTAATGATGGACCACTTTTTTTCAGACAATTCTGGTTTTGTGGTGGGAACTGGTTTATGAGCTAGACATTGGGAAGATTCTTCTTGTGTTTGCGATTGTTTCAGGGTCGGTTCTTGTTTCAGGGTCGGTTCTTGTTTCAGGGTCGGTTCTTGTTTCAGGGTCGGTTCTTGTTTCACGGCCGGTTCTTGTTTCAGAGTCGGTTCTTGTTTCAGGGTCGGTTCTTGTTTCAGGGTCGGTTCTTGTTTCAGGGTCGGTTCTTGTTTCAGAGGCCGGTTCTTGTTTCAGGTCGGTTCTTGTTTCTGGGTCGGTTCTTGCTTTAAGGTCAGTCCTAGTTTCTGAGCTGGTTCTTGTTTCTGAGCTGGTTCTTGTTTCTGAGCTGGTTCTTGTTTCTGAGCTGGTTCTTGTTTCAGGGTCGGTTCTCGTTTCAGGGTCGGTTCTAGTTTCAGGGCAGTTCTTTGGTTCAGAGTGGTTTCTGGTTTCAGAGCTGGTTCTGGTTTCAGAGCTGGTTCTTGTTTCAGAGATCGTTCTTGTTTCTCAGCTGGTTCTTGTTTCAGAGCTGGTTCTTGTTTCTCAGCTGGTTCTTGTTTCAGAGATCGTTCTTGTTTCTCAGCTGGTTCTTGTTTCTGAGCTGGTTCTTGTTTCAGGGTCGGTTCTCGTTTCAGGGTCGGTTCTTGTTTCAGGGTCAGTTCTGGTTTCAGAGCTGGTTCTGGTTTCAGAGCTGGTTCTTGTTTCTCAGCTGGTTCTTGTTTCAGAGATCGTTCTTGTTTCTCAGCTGGTTCTTGTTTCAGAGCTGGTTCTTGTTTCTCAGCTGGTTCTTGTTTCTCAGCTGGTTCTTGTTTCAGAGATCGTTCTTGTTTCTCAGCTGGTTCTTGTTTCAGAGCTGGTTCTTGGGAAGAATCTTCTTGTGTTTGTGATTCAGATGTTTTTGAGGATGTCATTGAGTGCACCAACAAGCCTTTTTGGGATGTGCACAGCTGACAACATTTCTTGGACCTTATAGCATCAAAATAAGCAACAGCCACTTTGGCTACAAGTTCTAGAAATTCCTTAAAGTCCACCTCACCATCATTGTTTTGATCAAGGGCATGGAGCAATTCTTTAATTGTGTGGAGATCTCCAGAATCCTGAAGGGACACAAAGAAAGACCCAAAATTTTTGAAGCTCCAAATGGTTAAGTTAAGCTATTTTGATTGTTGTCTGACTTTAATTAGTACTTCACATGTGGCCTCTGTTTTGAGAAATAATTATGTATTTTATGGGTGGAGGGGATGTAGCGTTCTCACAGGTTTGGCATCCCTCAAACATTGTGACTTTCCCACTGAACATGGTCATTGGTGGTATAATTTCCATTTTATTGCCGGCCTGTTAACGTCATTCACATAAATTCATTACATAGTTACATTGTTATGTGTGTTACATAGTTAGCATGGTTGAAAAAGACCTATGTCCATCAGAATTTTGTGAACCTGCGCACAACATGCTGTGCATGTGCTTGAATTAAGTGAAATTGCATCGTGCTCTGTGCACAAATGAATTAAGACGTGAAGCACATTCACAAAAAATTTCCAAAGAAAGTTTTTGTGTGAAACTCCCGTCACCTTGACCCATGTTCCAGGAGTAGCAGATATGTATGAAAGGCTGAACTGTTACACCCAATCATAGCTACACCCAATGTAACCTGGAGACACCCAAGCAGCTCCAGAAAATACAGAGATTTCTCATCTGAGGAGAAAGCTCACAAGAACAATTAACCAGTGAAGTGCCATCTCAATGCTTCTGAACTCTACCTTGTATTTAAAGGGGTTCTCCCATAAAGTAGTTTTATGTACATTTAAATAGATCAATTTACATATGCATCTTTAATTATGCTAATTAAAGCATTTTTCTGGAGTTATGACATACATTTCCTAAGATGGCACTACTGCTTGGTGTTCAAAATATATAGCAAAGGGCATATATATCTAATGAGCTGAGGCTTGAGGACACACATGCTCAGTCTTTTCCCCCTCGGGACCTTTCCAGCCATAGTTCTCCCTGTAATAAGTGGGTTTTCTGTACCATGTGTATAGCAATGTGCACGTCCCTAATGAGCTGAGGCTGGAGGACACACATGCTCAGTCACTCCCCCACGCCGGTCTCTGATAGGGATCTCTGTACAGTGTATACAATGTGCACGTCCACCTAATGAGCTGAGGCTGGGGACACCATGCTCAGTCACTCCCCTACAAACCAGGTCTCTGTATAGTGGGTCTCTGTAAGTGTATAGCAATGTGCACTTCCACCTAATGAGCTGAGGCTGGAGGACCACATGCTCAGTCACTCTACGCCAGGTCTCTGATAGGGGGTCTCTGTACAGTGTACAGCAAAGTGCACGTCCACCTAATGAGCTGAGGCTGTGAGGACACACAAGTCAGTCACTCACCGCCAGGGCTCTGATAGTGATCTCTGTACAGTGTATAGCAATGTGCAAAGTCCACCTAATGAGCTGAGGTGGAAGGGCACACATGCTCAGTCACTTCTACAGCCAGGGCTCTGTATAGTGATCTCTTTAAGTGTATAGCAATGTGCACGTCCACCTAATGAGCTGAGGCCCGGAGGACACACATGCTCAGTCACTCCACAGCCAGGTTCTCTGATAGTGATCTCTGTATATTTTATAGCAATGTGCACTCCACCTAATGACTGAGCTGGAAGGGCACACATACTCAGTCCTCTACATCCAGGTCTCTGATAGGGATCTCTGTACAGTGTATAGCAATGTGCAACTCCACTAATGAGCTGAGGCTTGAGGCACACATGCTCAGTCCCCTCCCCTACGCCAGGTCTCTGTATATTTATCTCTGTAAGGTATAGCAATGTGCACGTCCCCCTAATGAGCGAGCTTGGGGGACACACATGCTCAGTCACTCTAACGCCCGGTCCTGCTATAGGATCTCTGTACAGTGTATAGCAATGTGCACGTTTCCCCCTAATGAGCTGAGGCTGGAGGACACACATGCTCAGTCACTTCCCCAGCCAAGTCTCTGTTATAGTGATCTCTGTACAGTGTTTTAGCAATGTGCAGTCCACCTAATGAGCTGAGGCTGGAGGACACACATGCTCAGTCACTCTACAGCCAGGTCTCTGTATAGTGATCTCTGTACAGTGTATAGCAATGTGCATGTCCCCTTAATGAGCTGAGGCTAGAGGGGACACATGCTCAGTCACTCCCCCTACTGCCAGGTCTCTGTATAGTGATCTCTGTACAGTGTATAGCAATGTGCACCTCCCCCAAAAGGGGGGCCAATCCACGCCCCACCTATGAGGTCGGCGCCTAATGAGCTGAGGTGGGGAAAGGACCCCCCACCGGCATCCTTTCAGTCCAAAAATCTACCCGACTCCCCCCAGGTCTCTTAAAGTGATCTCTGTACAGTGTATAGCAATGTGCACGTCCACCTAATGAGCTGAGGCTGGAGGACACACATGCTCAGAACCTTTTACAGCCAGGGCTCTGTATAGTGATCTCTGTTTCGTGTATAGCAATGTGCAGTCCACCTAATGACTGAGGCTGTGAGGACACACATGCTCAGGGCACTCTACCCCAGGTCTCTGATAGTGATCCCCTGTACATTTTTAGCAATGTGCACGTCCACCTAATGAGCTGAGGCTGGAGGCACACATGCTCAGTCCCCTCCCCCTACAGCCAGGTCTCTGCATAGTTGAAACTCTGTAAAGAGTGTATAGCAATGTGCAGTCCACCTAATGACTGATGGGCTGGGAAGACCCCACATATCAGTCGCTCTACATCCAGGTCTCTGTATAGAGATCTCTGTACAGTGTATAGCAATGTGCACGTCCATCTAATGAGCTGAGGCTGGAGGGCACACATGCTCAGTCACTCCCCCTACAGCCAGGTCTCTGTATAGTGATCTCTGTACAGTGTATATCAATGTGCACGTCCTAATGAGATTTAGGCTGGAGGAATACACATGCTCAGTCACTCCCCTATAGCCAGATCTCTGTATAGTGATCCCTGTACAGTGTATAGCAATGTACACGTACCCCTAATGAGCTGAGGCTGGAGGACACACATGCTCAGTCACTCTACAGCCAGATCTCTGTATAGTGATCACTGTACAGTGTATAGCAATGTGCACGTCCCGCGGGTTCACTATTTTGATTTGATTGAGGCTGGTGGAATACCCCCCATAGCTGGCTGTCAAATGCCCCCTACCGCCAGGGCTCTGCAAGTGATCTCTGTACAGTGTATAGCAATGTGCACGTCCACCTAATGAGCTGAAGCTGGAAGACACACATGCTCAGTCTTTTTACAGCCAGGGCCCCTGTTTTAGTGAACTCTGTACAGTGTAAAGCAATGTGCACGTCCACCTAATGAGCTGAGCCGGGAGGACACACATGCTCAGTCACTCCACACCAGGGTCTCTGATAGTGATCTCTGTAAGTGTATAGCAATGTGCACGTCCCAAAACAATAGAAAAGCTTAGGCTGAGGTCCAAGGGACACAATGCATTAGTCCCCAAAATACCCCCTACCAGCCAGGTCTCTGTATAGGATCTCTGTACAGTGTATACAATGGCCGTCCCTAATGAGCTGAGCTGGAGGACACACATGCTCAGTCACCCCCCTACAGCCAGTGTCTCTGTTATAGTGATCTTGCAAAGTATAGTGTTAGGCAAATGTAGCACGCAGTCCACCATAAATTTAACCCGAGGTCTGGAGGACACACATGTCAGTCACTTAAAAGCCAAGTCTCTTTAGGATCTCTGTACAGTGTATAGCAATGTGCAGTCCACCTAATGAGCTGAGGCTGGAGGACACACATGCTCAGTCACTCTACAGCCAGGTCTCTGTATATGATCTCTGTACATTTTATAGCAATGTGCAAGTCCACCTAATGAGCTGAGGCTGGAGGGCACACATGCTCAGTCACTCCCCCTACAGCCAGGTCTCTGTATAGTGATCTCTGTACAGTGTATAGCAATGTGCACATCCACCTAATGAACTGAGGCTGGAGGACACACATACTCAGTCGCTCTACATCCAGGTCTCTGTATAGAGATCTCTGTACAGTGTATAGCAATGTGCACGTCCATCTAATGAGCTGAGGCTGGAGGGCACACATGCTCCCGTCACTCCCCTACAGCCAGGTCTCTGTATAGTGATCTCTGTACAGTGTATACAAGTGCACGTCCTAATGAGTGAGGCTGGAGGAACACATGCTCAGTCACCACAGCCAGGTCTCTGAAGTGATCTCTGTACAGTTTTATAGCAATGTGCAGTCCACCTAATGAGTGGGCTGGAGGACACACATGCTCATTCAATCCCCTACAGCCAGGTCTCTGTATAGTGATCTCTGTTACATTGTGTTAGCAATTTGCACGTCCTAATGAGATGAGGCTGGAGGAAACATGCTCAGTCACTCCCCCTACAGCCAGGTTCTGAAGTGATCTCTGTACAGTGTATAGCAATGTGCACTCCACCTAATGAACTGAGGCTGGTGGGGGACACACATGCTCATCCTCTACACCAGGTCTCTGTATAGGATCTCTGTACAGTGTAATAGCAATGTGCACGTCCACCCAATGAGCTGAGGCTTGGGGGGCACACATCTCAGTCACTCCCCTACGCCAGGTCTCTGATGTGATCTCTGTTTCAGTTATAGCAATGTGCACGTCCAATGAGATGAGGGTGGAGGAACACATGCTCAGTCACTCCCCTAAACCAGGTTCTGCAAGTTTATCTTGTAAGTGTATAGCAATGTGCACGTCCACCTAATGACTGAGGCTGGAGACACACAAAGCTCAGTCCTCTACAACAGGTCTCTGTATAGTGATCTCTGTACAGTGTTAGCAATGTGCACGTCCACTAATGAGCTGAGGCTTGAGGGCACACATGCTCATCACTCCCCACCGCCAGGTCTCTGATAGTGATCTCTGTACAGTGTTTTAGAATGTGCACGTCATAATGAGTGAGGCTGGAGGAACACATGCTCAGTCACCTCTCCCTATCAGTTAAAGGTCTCTCCCCATAGTGAGGGAGCTCTGTTTTCACCCGGGTTTATAGCCAAGTGCATATGTCCACCTAATGGTGAGGCTGGAGGAAAACCCATGCTCAGTCACTCTCCACGCAGGTCTCTGATAGTGATCTCTGTAACAGTGTATAGCAATGTGCAGTCCACCTAATGAGTGAGGCTTGAGGACACACATGCTCAGTCACTCTACGCCAGGTCTCTATAATGATCTCTGTACAGTGTATAGCAATGTGCACGTCCACCTAATGAGTTTAGGCTGGGGGAAAACACATGCTCATCCCCTCCCCACGCCAGGTTCTGCATAGTGATCTCTGTAAGTGTATGCAATGTGCACGTCCACCCAATTGAGGTGAGGCTGGAAGGGCACACATGCTCAGGTTCACCCCCCTACAGCCAGGTTCTGATAGTGATCTCTGTAAGGTTATAGCAATGTGCACGTCCCACCTAATGAGCTGAGGCTGGAAGAACAAAATGCTCAGTCACTCTACAGCCAGGTTCTGTATAGTGATCTCTGTACAGTGTATAGCAATGTTTCACGTCCACTAATGGCTGAGGCTGGAGACACACATGCTCAGTCACTCTACAGCCAGGTCTCTGTATAAATGATCTCTTTTACGTGTATAGCAATGTGCACGTCCACCTAATAGCTGAGGCTGGGGACACACATGCTCAGTCACTCTACAGCCAGGTCTCTGTATAGTGATCTCTGTACAGTGTATAGCAATGTGCACATAGGACTTCCCCATGTGCAGTGTATAGCAGCGTACACCTAATGTAAAGAGAGAAGAAACTGAAGTCTTTGCATATTTTAAGCAGTTGACTATGAGGGGAACTGCTTCACCATCAATGATAGTAAGAGGAGCAGCTCTGGAGCACAAACTGCAGCTTCGGAAAGCGTAACACTGGAACATTCCCGAGCACATGCACTATATGGGCCAAATGTATGAAAACTGTCTAAGTCTAAAACTTTCCTTGTCACCCACAGCAACAGAGCACAGAGCCCCCTTTTCATTAGATATAGTGTTCCGAAAAAAAATGAAAGGGGAGCTGTGATTGGTCGCTATGGGCAACATAGGAAGTCTTAGACCAAGACAGTTTCCGTACATGTCCCCCTAGGTTTTTTTCTGGAAAAGTGCTGTATAAAATGTAATATCTCACCTCAATCACATCTGCGAATTGGGTCTGGATGAGGCTCTGAAATCCCGCCATGTCCAGTTTATTACAGGGGGCGGTGTGGCAGCTGTAACTATGGAAGGTGTCGATGATCCTGCGGATGGCGCCCAGGAGATTGGCCATGGCTGCTGGATGGGCACTGGAGGATGAAAGCAAGAATATAGTCAGGATACGACCACGTAACATCATAAACCAGAGGAAGCACACCCTGCGGGGGGCGCTGAATGCACTAAGGGTATGTACACACCACGTATTTGCAGGATTCACTGCAATGCACCAAACGTACACCTCCCAGATACAGTAAAATAACCCGACGTATTCCCGGGCGCACAGTACCCGCCTGAAAGAAGTGACACAAAAGTGATAGGAGGCCGGGCCATAGCACTGCCCAGTGCGTACTTTTTAACAACAGGCGTATTCGGCTCTGTGTGAACATAGCCTAACACAGCATATTTCAAGCTACAGAGAATCCTATGGCGAGTAGCGCCTGCAATATGAGAGTGCTGGTATTACAATGCAGAGCTGATGATCCCCAACATGAGCAAATCCTCCACATATGACTAGGCAGGACCTTTACTGACAAGTGCCCCCATAGTAGGAAGGTCACTGTCCAGGAGACCATGGTTATACATGGAGGAGCCTCGCAGTAAAGATAACAGGACCCTTATAGAGCCAGGTAAACCACCATCCTGCACCGGAGGACTCCGTACTTCCTTGGCCCATAGCTCCCTATCCATGTAACCATGAGCTGCACAGGGTGTAATTGGGTATTTCTGAATCTGTGGATATTCACTGACCCCTTTCAAAAAAGCTGCGCCCCCCTGAGCGATCATCAGGAAGTCACCAAGTCCTAGAACATGGTAGAGCCGCGGTGGAGTGTATCATCATCATTCAATGCTTTATGTAACCCTCCATTTAGAGAATACACCGCACTGTAATAATCAGATGGCAGGGTATAAAATCTAATAAGCAACGGGTTGTAATACTCCAGCAATGTCAGGACTCCTAGTAAAAACCAGCAGCACTACCCAGGAAATGAGTCTTCACACAAGACACTGGGCCTGATGTATGAACACTGTCTAGCAGTAAGGCCGTGTTCACACGGCTTATTCAAGCCGTAATTGCGAGCCGGATTTCGCTCGCAATTACGGCTTGAATAAGGCGGGGGCGGGGTGGGGACGCTGCCCGCGGGCCCCATAGCGGATCCGCCGAGCAGGTAGGAAAGACGGAATCCATAGTTCTCTATGAGAACTGTGGATTACCGTAGTTACTGGGACGGATTGGAGCCGTACTGCGCGCCCAAATAAGCCGTGTGAACGAGGGCTAAGACTGTCTTTGTTGCCCATAGCAACCGATCAGCACTCATAGCAACCAGTCAGAGCCCATAACAACCAATCAGAGCTCATAGCAACCAATCAGAGCTCCTAATAACCAATCAGAGCTCACAGCACCCAACCAGAGCTCCTAACAACCAATTAGAGCTCATAGCAACCAGTCAGAGCTCCTAACAACCAATCAGAGCCCATAGCAACCGATCAGCACTCATTGCAACCAGTCAGAGCCCATAACAACCAATCAGAGCTCATAGCAACCAATCAGAGCTCCTAACAACCAATCAGTGCTCATAGCAACCAGTCAGAGCCCATAACAACCAATCAGAGCTCATAGCAACCAATCAGAGCTCCTAACAACCAATCAGCGCTCATAGCAACCAGTCAGAGCTCCTAACAACCAATCAAAGCTCATAGCAACCAATCAGCGCTCATAGCAACCAATAAGAGCTCCTAACAACCAATCAGCGCTCATAGCAACCAGACAGAGCTCCTAACAACCAATCAGCGCTCATAGCGAGTGTTTAGCTTGCGAAACGCGTAATGTTCATTTAAAATAAACTATTATTTCTTAGATAGTTTTTATTCCCTTGAGCGCTCTAGCACATTTCCCCTTGTCCTGAGAACTTTTCAGTTATTTGGATATCCGTTTGCCGTGTGTTTCCTTGGCGTCCAGCGTGGACATCGAAGGCGGGGAATTTTGGAGCAGCCTCTACAACCAGAACCACCGCAGTGGAGGTGACACAAGCGACCAAGCGTGCTGTACCGTAATTTGTACAGCCGCAATAGGTGAGCACTTGACCTCCACTGTTTATTTAGAGTGGTACGTTATTTTTAAGATCTCAGCTGCGCTTTGTTCTTTTCCCAGTTTATTGTGCACCTGGGGATTTTTTTCTTTCCTGAGTATCTCAGGGAGAGAATTTTTCTACAGTGCACATATTTCTTATGCAATCAGAGGCCATAGCAACCAATCAGAGCTCATAGCAACCAATCAGAGCCCATAGCGATCAATCAGAACCCAGCTTTCATTTCATTTAGTGCTCTGCAAAAATAAAAGCTGAGCTGTAAAAAGTTGCTATGAGCTCTATTTGGTTGCTATGGGCTCTGATTGGTTGCTATGGGCTCTGATTGGTCGCTATGGGCTCTTATTGGTGGACATAGGCTCTTATTAGTTGCTATGAGCTCTGATTGGTTGCTATGGGCTCTTATTGGTGGACATGGGCTCTTGTTAGTTGCTATGGGTTCTGATTGGTTGCTATGGCAACAAAGACAGTCTCCATTTTAGACAGATTTCATACATAAGGGCCAATGTTCTCATTGCATAGTGAGAGCAGGGAGGAGTGGCGGCCAGATATCTCTGCCGTATATCTTGGGATTGGCAATGTCATGAAATCCCTGCAATGCCCCGTAGCAGATGTTGGGGGGCAGTCTTGCAGACGTCATACACAGGAGCTTAGTATAAGGTTTTACTGGTGTCAGTTCTGGTGGTAACATATGAGGTCTTACACATTACTATTCAGCGATGTTGGTAATAATAGGCGGGGCCCTGACAACCTGCAATCCAGCTTCATGTGACTAGTTGTTGCCATTTATAGGTACAATTACCTGGTTAAAAATAAGATCACCACATGTGGGTAATATGGGAGACAGATACTGGGAGGGTCACGCAATGTCCATGAGATTCCACCGGCATGATAGGAGGTTTATGACCTTTTCATATAAAATGTGTAATTAAAACCTTGGCCCACGCCTTGAAGTCATTTTCTTCGGCGATGCCCTAGATGCTTTCCCCAACGTCCATAGAGAAATTCACGTCATTACAAATTCATGCTCTGAACCTACAGCTCTGCCCTGTACCTGCCAAACAAGACTTTTCACCTCCCTGATGTCCACCCCATCTAATCATCTCTGGCATCTCAATATGTTTCACTCCCTTCTTACACGGCTATTCCTGCCATCCACATTGATGGCATATAGATAGGACATTCCATTAGTGTGATAGGTGCAGGTCCCACCTCTCAATGACAATCCCGAAACATCTCGTACTTGGCTGTACTTGGATATTCTAATGGCAGCGTTCCACCCACCTGTCCCTTCAAAGCAGAGAGGTTTCAGGGCTCATTCCCGAGACAGATGCGGGTCACACATTGATGGTGTAGCCTGCTGATATGCCATTAATGTGTATGGTGGGAACACCCCTGCAAGGGCCTTTTACACAGTCTCATCATCGACCAAACGAACATTTGTAGGAACATTCATTGCTAACAATTGCCCCTGCGGTCAGGAAATGGACCTTCAGCAGCTGATTGTATCTTGTATATGGCTGTAAATATCATTGTATGTTGGCAGCATATCTCCCTATGTCAACGGGTAGTGTCCTGCCAACGATATGGGAAGTGAATGTCCACACAAATGTTTGGAAGTCATGATACTGCCGTTTACCCCCAACCATTGGGCAGTGTGAGGCTCCATAAGGAGCAATGATCAGCCCGCAGTAAGTGTATGGGTGCTATTAATGGGCAAGTACACTCCCAGTAAATGGTGCTGAAGTGCAGGTGCCTATCACAGATTTGCTGAAGAACAGAACACCTAGTATGAAAAGTGACAATATGTGACAAGAATATCCAGGTCATTGAGTTCCACTGATTTCCTTCCCTCCTGCTTTTTCACTTCTTAAATCTTAGCATTTGACCCAATAACAGAAAACAGAGGCTCCTCTCATCTCCTTGCCCTGCCAGCTGCAGTAGTAACCTGTTGGCTCGCCTCTCGTCCAGTCTCTCTCCCCGGCCTAATGATACACTCATCATCTCACTTTCTTCTGGCATCTTCCACTCTCTTGCTGTGACTACCAGATCACTGAAAAACCATCTCTACATCTCTTCCCGTGGCATCATCCCCACTGCACTGTTACATGGCACCTGCGACCCCCTGTTCAATGTCTCTGACATTATGTGCTCTCCGTATGTGAAAATGGATTTTTCTAACAATTCATTTCTTATCTTTCCAACATCTACTGACCAACCTAAACGTAATATTCCTATCTAGAGTATGGTACTGCCATAACTCCTATGCTGCTCATTCCCTGTCTTGGAGTCATCTTGGACTATGACGTGTCTTTTACTTTCTATTTTCAGTCCCTTTCACACTCTGACAGCAGCACCTAAAAAAAAGATCTCCAGAATCTACACTTCTCTTACTGTGGAAACAGACAAAACATTTATTGTTGCCCTTCTCTTCTCTGTAATAATTACTTCTTATCTGGGTCTGGGTCTTATCTCCCATTTCCATTTTATCCACAATCCAATATTCAGGCTAATCTTCCTTTCCACGCTCCACACTGATACCTTTACCCTGTACACTACACTGATGCCTCTACCCTGTAAAAGTCACTACAGTGATGCCTCTACCCTGTACAAAAGACAGATGTCTCTGCCCTGTACAAAACACAGATGTCTCTACCCTGTACCAGTCACTACACCGATGCCTCTACCCTGTACCAGTCACTACACCGATGCCTCTACCCTGTACCAGTCACTACACCGATGCCTCTACCCTGTACCAGTCACTACACCGATGCCTCTACCCTGTACACTACACTGATGCCTCTACCCTGTACACAACACCGATGCCTCTACCCTGTACACAACACCGATGCCTCTACCCTGTACACAACACCGATGCCTCTACCCTGTACACAACACCGATGCCTCTACCCTGTACACCCAAAACCGTGCCTTTCCCTGTACACCCCCAACCCGGGTGCCCCCTACCCTTGGGACACAACACCGATGCCCTTTGCCCCCTTTTTTCACTACAAACCTTTCCTCTACCCCCGTTTCACAACACCGATTTCCTCCCCTTTAAAAAACACCGGGTGCCTCTACCCTGTACACCACACCCAAGCCTTTTTCCCGTACACTAAAACCGGTGCCTCTACCACCCCGTAAAACAAAAACCGATGCCTCTACCCCCGAAACCCGTCCCCTACAAACCCATGCTTAATTTAACCCCCGTAAAACAAAATTGTTCCCCCTAAACCCCTTTCACTACCCGATGGCCCCTACCCTGTACACTACAAAAACCCAGGCCTCTGTTCTGTACACTACACCGATGCCTCTTCCCTGTAAAACAAACACTGATTTCGTCAAACCCGGGACAAAAACACCGATGCCTTGTCCCGTACCCTGCACCCATTCCCCAAAACCCGTACACTTCAACCGATGCCTCTACCCCCTACACAACACCCCATCCTCTAAACCCCGTACACTGCACCGAGGCCCCCCTACCCTGTAAACCCCAACAAACCCATGCCTTCTATCCTGTTACACAAACCCCGATGCCTCTACCCGTACACAACACCGATTCCTTTTAAAAATGTACACAACAAACCCATGCCTCTGCCCCGTAACACTACACCGATGCCTCTACCCCCGTACCATCCCCACACCATGCCTCTACCCTGTAACAAAAACCCCAAAGCCTCTAAACCCCGTACACTACCCATGGGCCCATACCCTTGTACACAAAACGAGCCTCTACCCCCCGTAAAAACTACACCCATGCCTCCCCCTGTAAAACCCACACTTATGTCCCGTACCCTGTACCAGTTTACTACCCCCTATTTCCCCTACCCTGTACAAATTGAAACCCTGCCTTTTTACCCCGTAAAACTACAAACCCATGCCTCTGCCCGTACACCCACAACCCATCCTCTACCCTGTACCAGTCCCCAAAACCGATGCCTCTAAACCCCTTTTCACCCCAAACCCATGCCTCACCCCCCGTACACTACAACCGATGCCTTAAAACCCTGGAAAACAAAACTGATTTCCCCTAAACCCCGTACACTACAAAAGGTCCTCTACCCTGTACACTACACATTCGTAAACCCGTACCAGTCACTTCACCGATGCCTCACCCTGTACCCCTACCCTGATGCCTCCCACCCGTACACTAACACCGATGCCTCCCACCCCTGTACACTGCAAAACCCAAGCCCCCTTCCCTGTACACTGCAACCGAAAGCCCTACCCTGAAAACTAAAAACCGATGCCCCCAAACCTTTACACTTCACCCCATGCCTCTACCCTGAACACGGGACCCATGCCTCAAAACCCCGTAAAACGCCCCGAAACCTCAAACCCGAAAAACCCCCCCCAAACCCAAACCCTTTAACCCAACACTGCTGCCTCAAACCTTTAAAACAAACAACCGATTCCCTGTTCCCGTACCCCTACAACCGATGCCCTACCCATTTCCCCCCGAAACCCAACCCGGGACACTACACCGATGCCACCCGTCCTTAAAACGCAAAACCCCATGCCTCTACCCTTTACACTGCACCGATGCCTCAACCCCCTTTCACAACACCGGGTGCCCTACCCTGAAAACCCGCACCGATGCCCTTTTAACCCTGTAAAACAACACCGAAAGCCTCTTCCTGAACACAAAAAACCCCATGGCCCTCTACCCTGTTTCCCCAACACCGATGCCTCAATTCCTGTACAAACACCGATGCCTCTGGCCCGTTACACTACAAACCCATTTCCTCAACCCCGTAAAACCCGTCCCCTACAAAACCCATGCCTCTACCCTGTACACCTACCCCGGAAACCTCTACCCTGTAAAACTACACCGATGCCCAACCAACCCGTAAAACTTTCAAATGATCCTCTAACCCTGTACACTACACCGATGCCTCTACCCTGTACACTCACTGAAAGTCCTTTTACCCTGTACCAGTCCACTACACCAAAGCCTTTTACCCCGTCACTTTCACCGAAGCCTCTAAACCCCGTACACTACACCCCATGCCTCTTCCCCGTACACTAAAACCCATGCCTCCCACCCCGAACCCTCATACAAACCCATGCCCCCAAACCCCGTAAAACTACAAACCGATTCCCCTAAACCCCGTACCCTACACCGATCCCCATACCCTGTCACTACACTGATGCCCCTACCCCGTACACTAAAAACCCCATGCCCCCTACCCTGGGACCTACACTGATGTCTGGTACCCTGTAAACCCTTTACTACAAAACCCATGCCCTCAAACCCTGTACACTAAAACTGATGCCCTACCCCGTACACTACACCATGCCCCTAAACCCCCTGTACACTGCACCGAAGCCCCTTAACCCCCGTACACTGCCCCCTTTCCCCCTACCCGTTTCCCTACAAACCCATCCTCAAACCTGTACACTGGGACCCATGCCTCTACCCCCTTTTCCTGCACCCTGCCCCCCAAAACCCCTTAAAACTGCACCGATCCTCTAAACCCTTTTAAAACTGCACCCAGTCCTACCCTGTTCCCCAAAACTGGGTGCCTTTTATCCTGTACAACACCCCGATGCCTCCCACCCCCGTACCATCCCCTACATTTTATGCCCCTACCCCTGTAAACCATCACCACAAAACCATGCCCCTACCCTGTACAAATACACTGATGTCTTTTACCCCAGTACACTACAAAACCCAAGCCTCTACCCTGTACACAACACCGATACCTCTACCCTGTAACAGTCACCATATCAATGCCTCTTCACTGTGCCAATCACTACACTGTTGCTTTGTAAGCTGTTGTGATCAAGAACCAGTGTCCTCTATCTCCTCATACATTTTAAGCACTTGTGGTCAGGACCCTCACTCTTTTTTGGATTGTAGATTAGTGAATATGAAAAACAAATTTTCCCGTGCATGTTTCAATTTTGTAAAGCAAATTTGGGTGCAGAATATCCAGGCCCTATATGAAGATTATTATTCAATCAGGTGCCAGTTTCCAGGGGTTCAGGACCGTGGACAGCTCCATTTAGGCAGTGCATGGGTTAATCTAGCTGCCTATTGAAGGAAGCTAAAAGAAAAAACCCCTTTCCCACCTTTTTAGGGAGACCCAAGGGGGTTATTGTGGCATCAGCTTTGTTTCACCAGGGGCACAATCTTCCAAAAGTGGGGAAAGTGTCCCCAAAGCTCAAAGTAGGTTTAGGCTCATCGCTGAGGGGGCTTTAAACATGGGTCATTTTGGGTGCACCCTTCCTTTTCTGTAGTTTTTTTGAAGCCAGGGTCAGAAGCGGATAATAAATGTACATAAAGGGAAAATTCACTCCTTATTCTTTCTCAATTCACTTCTGTCCTTGGCTTAAAAACCTTTTTCCAAAAATCGGTTTTTGAAAAAATTTCATAATGTCTGGGCTTGGGATCGATTAAAAACCCCTCCTATACCCCATTCATGAAGGGTGTAACAGGCCTCCGCCAGCCAAAGGGCATAAAATTTTCCCCTACTGCAGGGGCCGGTTATGTAATCACACAAATAATGTAACAATTTTGCAAATGGAAAAAAACTTCCAAAGTATAGTCAACCCCTTTTGATTTTAAAAAAAGGGGATGACTCCCCCCCCAGCCCGCAAGCTGCAGACAGTATACAGCAGGCCAATACAGGGGTAATAAGATATTTGAATCTTGGGAGCCCGATATGGGATGATACAGGGGTTAAAAAGATTTCCGTTTTACCCTCAGATAAAGGGTGAAACAGGAGTAATAAAATACAGTATAAAAAGCAATATGGGGGTTATACAGGGAGTAATAAGGGTACAATATACAGCAGAATGGGGTGATACCCGGGGGAATAAGATGCAGTATACAGCTTTTTGGATGATACAGGGGTAAAAAAATATAGTATACAAAACAGGTTTTGGATATACAGGGGTAAAAAGAAAAAAGTATACAAACAACAGGGATGATACAGGAAAAAGATACATTATACAGCAATATGGCTGATTTCAGGAGAATAAATACATTTTAAAAAACAGAAATTTGGCCCGATTTCCGGGTTTAAAAAGATTCATTTTAAAAGCGATATGGATATCAGGAGTAATAAATAAAGTATAAAAGCAGACAGGGAAGATTTCCCGGGGGAATAAGGGGGAATAAGAAAATTGTAAAACAGCCCGACTTGGCTGATTTCCTTAAAAACAGCAAATATGGGTGATTTTAAGGGGGAAAAAGATACAGTAAACAGCAACAACGATGATTTCAAAGGGGAAAAAATACAGTAAAAAACAGGGAGATAAGGGTGATACAGGGGGAAAAAAAATATTTAAACAGATAAAGGGGTTTAAAAAGGGAAAAAAGGGTACAGTTTAAAAAGCAATTTTGAAAAGAACCAAATAATAAGATACAGGGAAACAGCAGATATGGATGATACAGGAGTAATAAGATACAGTATACAGCAGACAGGGATGATACAGGAGTAATAAGATACAGTATACAGCAGATATGGATGATACAGGAGTAATAAGATACAGTATACAACAGATATGGATGATACAGGGGTAATAAGATGCAGTATACAGCAGACAGGGCTGATACAGGGGTGATATGTGTGGGTTTGCCGTGTATACATGCTGGGCTCCCTTACAGAATGAAATCTGTAGGGCTTCTTTCTACATACTGAGCTGATTGTATAGTATTATCTGCTGTTTGAATAAACAGAGCTGAGCTGCAGACACAGCCATGAATTAGATAGATAGATAGATAGATAGATAAATAGATAGATAGATACAGCATATACTATATACACTGAGTGTGCGGTGCTGTCTGCAATATCCATACCCAGAGCCACGACTTACATTATATCATTAGTAATAATATCACCACTATCATTTCATCTTCAGTATTATTGCTGATTATTAGGCTCTAGCTGCTGGGTTACTGTTACTATATATTACTAGTACTGATATTATTACTATGGTTCTGTCTGATATTGCATTGATACTAGTACTAATATCAATACACTACCCATTCCACTACAAGCATCGTGCTAAACTCCTCGGCAGGGTGGCAGCAGGAGGTGAGTTACCTGTTCAGATGAGCTGTAGATCTCTGTGTAGACTTGGGGAAGCCGTGAAAGTGCTGGGCCGGCAGGGAGCCTTTATAATATAAACATTGGAAGACACAGGTGACACCCTTCATCTCCACACCCAACGTGGACCTAGCTATACGGCTCCGTCCAGTCCTCTCTGACACTGTACCGGAGTCACACCCTTCCTAAATAATTCTGTATCAGGACAACTCACTGTACAGAAATCTGCTCCTCACTGACAATCAGGAACCTCCATCACCTGCCGCAGCCTATTCCCCCAGTTTGGTGAATCATGATGGATGTTGCGTCATCAGTTGCAACCTGTGATCACTGCAAGAACAAGCCGTACGATGCAAGGACTCTGTCACCCTGCAGAGCTCTCCAGCTGCTGCACAACTACGAAGTGTGGAGAACAAGCAACCATTTATACAGACGTTATACCAGTGCTACTTTCATTGCATGAGTCCATTAAATCTCCATTAAATCTCAATCAAGCAGGTATTGGGTGGTGCTCTGTGAGCCAAAAATAGAAGTGACCCGCAAATAAACTGCAAAGAAAAAAAATGTTCATGGTAATAACCCAGAAAATCAAAGTTATTGCTGCCTCATATGCAGGTGAAAACACACATGTAGATCGTCCAATGGCCATTTCACACTACATATCCCTACTATACTACATAACCCTACTGTACCACATATCCCTACTGTACCACATAACCCTACTGTACCACATATCCCTACTGTACCACATAACCCTACTGTACCACATAACCCTACTATACCACATAACCCTACTGTACCACATAACCCTACTGTACCGCATAACCCTACTATACCGCATAACCCTACTATACCACATATCCCTACTGTACCACATAACCCTACTATACTACATATCCCTACTATACTACATAACCCTACTGTACCACATAACCCTACTGTACCACATAACCCTACTATACTACATAACCCTACTGTACCACATAACCCTACTATACTACATAACCCTACTATACCACATATCCCTACTGTACCACATAACCCTACTATACCACATATCCCTACTATACCACATATCCCTACTATACCACATAACCCTACTATACTACATAACCCTACTGTACCACATAACCCTACTGTACCACATAACCCTACTGTACTGCATAACCCTACTATACTGCATAACCCTACTATACCGCATACCCCTACTATACCACATACCCCTACTATACCACATAACCCTACTATACCACATAACCCTACTATACCACATATCCCTACTGTACCACATAACCCTACTGTACCACATAACCCTACTATACTACATAACCCTACTGTACCACATAACCCTACTATACTACATAACCCTACTATACTACATATCCCTACTATACTACATAACCCTACTATACCACATATCCCTACTGTACCACATAACCCTACTATACTACATATCCCTACTGTACCACATATCCCTACTGTACCACATAACCCTACTATACTACATATCCCTACTATACCACATATCCCTACTGTACCACATAACCCTACTATACTACATAACCCTACTATACCACATATCCCTACTATACCACATAACCCTACTGTACCACATAACCCTACTATACCACATAACCCTACTGTACCACATAACCCTACTGTACTACATATCCCTACTATACCACATATCCCTACTATACCACATAACCCTTCTGTACTTCATAACCCTACTATACTACATAACCCTACTATACCACATATCCCTACTATACCACATAACCCTACTGTACTACATATCCCTACTATACCACATATCCCTACTATACCACATAACCCTACTGTACTACATAACCCTACTATACTACATAACCCTACTATACCACATATCCCTACTATACCACATAACCCTACTGTACCACATAACCCTACTGTACCACATAACCCTACTATACTGCATAACCCTACTATACTACATACCCCTATTATACCAAATAACCCTAATATACTACATAACCCTACTATACCACATAACCCTACTATACTACATATCCCTACTATACTACATAACCCTACTAAACCACATAACCCTACTATACCACATAACCCTACTGTACCACATATCCATACTATACCACATAACCCTACTATACCACATAATCCTACTGTACTACATATCCCTACTGTACCACATAACCCTACTATACCACATAACCCTACTGGACTACATAACCCTACTATACCACATAACCCTACTGTACCACATATCCCTACTGTACCACATAACCCTACTGTACCACATAACCCTACTATACTACATAACCCTACTGTACCACATATCCCTACTGTACCACATAACCCTACTGTACCACATAACCCTACTATACCACATAACCCTACTGTACCACATAACCCTACTGTACTACATAACCCTACTGTACCACATAACCCTACTATACCACATAACCCTACTGTACTACATAACCCTACTATACCACATAACCCTACTGTACCACATATCCCTACTGTACCACATATCCCTACTGTACTACATAACCCTACTATACTACATAACCCTACTGTACCACATATCCCTACTGTACCACATAACCCTACTGTACCACATAACCCTACTGTACCACATAACCCTACTATACCACATAACCCTACTGTACCACATAACCCTACTGTACTACATAACCCTACTATACCACATAACCCTACTGTACCACATATCCCTACTGTACTACATAACCCTACTATACCATATAATTGTACTGTAACATATTACTTTACTATAATGAATCACAGCACTATACCAAATTACCCTACTTTACCACATAACCCTACTGTACCACATAACCCTACTATACTACATAACCCTACTGTACCACATAACCCTACTATACTACATATCCCTACTATACTACATAACCCTACTATACTACATATCCCTACTGTACCACATAACCCTACTGTACCACATAACCCTACTGTACCACATAACCCTACTATACTACATATCCCTACTATACTACATATCCCTACTATACCACATATCCCTACTATACTACATAACATACTATACTACATATCCCTACTATACTACATAACCCTACTATACCACATAACTCTAGTATAACAAACAACCCTACTATTCCATATAAACTTACTACATAACATAATACTACTAAACCATATAATTCTACCACAACGTATTACCCTACTATAACAGTTGTCTAGACCTGTGTGTATTGTGCATAGTCCCTACTCCCTGCCATGTCCTGCACCTGTGTGTATTGTGCATAGTCCCTACCCCCTGCCATGTCCTGCACCTGTGTGTATTGTGCATAGTCCCTACTCCCTGCCATGTCCTGCACCTGTGTGTATTGTGCATAGTCCCTACTCCCTGCCATGTCCTGCACCTGTGTGTATTGTGCATAGTCCCTACTCCCTGCCATGTCCTGCACCTGTGTGTATTATGTATAGGTGCAGTATAATTGTGGGGTGGAGTTTGGCAGGGTCGGTGATCTATCCTTGCACAGTTTGGCAGGCAGGTGCTATAATTAATAAGCTGACGTGTCCGGGCAGTGTCGCTCCCACCACACTGGGTCCCGCGGCTGCGCCTCAGACGTTACCTCTCTGTGATCCCCTCTGCGTTCTGTCGTGTTGCTCCTCTTCATACATCAGATGCAGAATATCAGTAAGAGCTGAGATCACTGCTGGGGGCAGGGAACGGACAACCTTGTGTCACACGTTTATTCATGTGTCACCTGATGGTCTCTCCCCACCCCTGGGGGGACAAATCTCCATCCTCCCAACCAAGTTCATCCACATGAATAACAAGGTGGCAGGGGGCATAGTCTAGTAAGAGGAGGGATGGCATAGATGAAGTGTTGCAGGCGTGTACACCACAAGAGCTTACAATCTAGTGTCCAAGTTATAAGCCGGAACTGAAAGCAAAGCCCAGGACTCCAGGCCAAGAAGCTGCTGTTATCATGGTGTTGTCTGGGAGACTCTGTATCTGGAGACACTCCCCAAGGGAACCACCTGTCCAGTGCCAGGTACACTGCTGGCTTAGATACATGGCTCAGCAGACAGTGATACATACTAGGCTTAGTTTCACACCTCATCAGCTTAGATACATTGGCTCTGCAGGCACTGATACATACTAGGCTTAGTGTTCCACCTCATCAGCTTAGATACATGGCTCAGCAGACAGTGATACATACTAGGTTCAGTGTCACACCTCATCAGCTTAGATACATGGCTCAGCAGGCAGTGATACATACTAGGCTCAGTGTCACACCTCATCAGCTTAGATACATGGCTCAGCAGGCAGTGATGCATACTAGGCTTAGTTTCACACCTCATCAGCTTAAATACATTGGCTCTGCAGGCACTGATACATACTAGGCTTAGTGTCCCACCTCATCAGCTTAGATACATGCTTCAGCAGACAGTGATACATACTAGGCTTAGTTTCACACATCATCAGCTTAGATACATGCTTCAGCAGACAGTGATACATACTAGGCTTAGTTTCACACCTCATCAGCTTAGATACATGGCTCAGCAGACAATGATACATAATAGGCTTAGTTTCACACCTCATCAGCTTAGATACATTGGCTCAGCAGACAGTGATACATACTAGGCTTAGTGTCTCACATCATCAGCTTAGATACATGGCTCAGCAGACAGTGATACATACTTGGCTTAGTGTGACATCTCATCAGCTTAGATACATGGCTCAGCAGACAGTGATACATACTAGGCTTAGCTTCCCACCACATCATCTTAGATACATGGCTCAGCAGACAGTGATACATACTAGGCTTATTTTATCCCCCAATCAGCTTATTTTCATTGGCTCTGCAGTCAGTGATACATACTAGGCTTAGTGTCTCACATCATCAGCTTAGATACATGGCTCAGCAGACAATGATACATACTAGGCTTAGTGTGACATCTCATCAACTTAGATACATGGCTCAGCAGACAGTGATACATACTAGGCTTAGTTTCACACCTCATCAGCTTAGATACATTGGCTCTGCAGGCACTGATACATACTAGGCTTAGTGTCACACCTCATCAGCTTAGATATATTGGCTCTGCAGACAGTGATACATACTAGGCTTAGTGTCACACCTCATCAGCTTAGATACATGGCTCAGCACACAGTGATACATACTAGGCTTAGTGTCTCACCTCATCAGCTTGGATACATTGGCTCAGCAGACTATATACACTTCAGACGACATGTATACAGACTCGGTAAACAGTATGACACATGACCGAGTTACACAGAATCTACTAACACATGATATGTATAGATACACAGACTGAATAGACAGTAAAATACATGATAGGTTTAGATACTTGGCTCGGCACACAGTATAACACAATAAACTTAGGTACACACACACTTAGCAGATAGCATAACATATAGATGTAGATACAGCATCTCCGCAGACATTAAAACAGGATAGGCTTAGATACTTGGTCCCGCAGACCGTATCTCACATTACACGCTTAGATACAGCAGGGAGACAGTGGCTCGTTAGTATCGCACACAATAGGCTTAGATACATGGTTCAGCAGACAGTATCTTACATTACACGCTTAGATACAGCAAAGAGACAGTGGCTCGTTAGTATCACACATGAAAGGCTTAGATACTTGGTCCCGCAGACCGTATCTCACATTACACGCTTAGATACAGCAGGGAGACAGTGGCTCGTTAGTATCACACACAATAGGCTTAGATACATGATTTTCTTATCCCCCACTGTACACATTACATCTCCCACTTGCCTTTGTCTCTGGGACAATACTGACAATTGTGTCCTGTGGTCGGGATGAGGATGTTACTCATCAGTATTACATGGATTGTACCTGATTGTGTCATTATCTGCTTCACCTGCAGGACAATGGCTTCCATCAGATGCTAATCTCTTCTCCATCACACCTATGGATGAGGACATTGTCACAGGCCTGCGGTAATCGGAGGATCAGGACATTGTCACAGGCCTGCGGTAATCGGAGGATCAGGACATGTGCTTTACATGGGGCGTCTCCCGGGAACAGGAAAACCAAGGTACTTATCAGTTGTACAATCCAGGACTGCAGCGAATGATCCACAACTCACTCGTTATATAACTTATCTATAGCAGTCACCAAAGCCACAGTCATCACCGATACAACTGACTGCCACCACTAGAGGGAGCTCACTGCATACTCTGTATACACTGAACGCTATGGTAACACTGTATGTAACTCGGACATGATACACAGGCAGGTTGTCAGCAGTGACAGAGATGTTACTGTAGTATAATGTGTGTGGATCTCATGTCTGATCACAGTGTAGCTCCGTTATATATCCATGGATGCCGGTCTCCTCCTAATAACCAGGTTTGCTCTCACCCTATTCCTGCATAAAGTCATAGACATTCTGGAAGTGTGAAGTTTCAGCGTTACTCTCCAGGGGTGGCTTGCTGGGAGTTTAGTGGGCACCATGCTGGGGAGGGTGATGTAGGGAAGGGGTGGGGGGTTTTTAGTTTCGTATCAGGTTCTGTTACAAATCCCAGCATCCTCTGGGCTCGGAGTGATGGGGGCGCTCAACAAGCTTCTTCCCAAAGCGGATGTGATGGGCATGCAAAATGCAAATCAGACAAGTGAGGGGCACAATCGGCTACTGAGTGGCTCTGGATAAGGCAGGTAGAGGACACAGGAAGCACTGCATGAAGATAGCACAGGCTGTATCCTGCAGGTGACTACACGGGTGTGGGGTCAGGTCGTGTTCCCATCACACTGCTGTATCTGACTCACACCAGGCACTGATCACTGCTCCGGAGGCAACGCCTGAGGCCGACCTGACAGCAGTGAGGAAAGGAGCTTGTGCAGAAAGTGGAAGCGCTCCCAACCCTACAGATAGCCGGTCACAGCGGATGCAGACTGGGGCAGGACACAGATGCAACAAATGGGAACACTGAGGGAGCTTCCACACGGTGCGTTTTTTATGCTTTTTTTCAATGCGTTTTGTGTGCAGGATGGCACAGCAATTAATGCTGTACATTGCTGCACAAAAATCGCGGTAAATTTACAGTAAAATCGCTGATTTTTGCCCCGATTTTTGTGCAGCAATGTACAGCATTAATTGCTGTGCCTTCCTGCACAAAAAACGCATTGAAAAAACGCACCGTGTGAAAGCACCCTTAAATGGTCCGTCCAGTGGAAACCAGTTATTTTATAGAGCAGCTTTCCCCCCATAGTTCAGCACTTTTGTCATAAACTCTCATTGCATTTTTTGTGGCTTCCTGCAGTTGGACATCAGATGTTTGATGGCAGGAAGCGCAGTAGTTCTGTGTCCAGCCCAGGAGATCAGGTGAGCAAAGGAGCCCTTCAAACCACCCCCATTTGTTCCTGCCTTCTACAGACTTGAGGAAGGAAACGGGGCAGCACTGAGACTGGGGATGGGAGGGAGGAAGAGAGACACAGCAGAGATTCCTGGGATTTGTAGTTTCACAAAGGAAGCAGCCGTCAAACACAGCTACAGCTTAGAAAACATCCCAGGAGATGCATGAAGACTCAGGCAAGACATTCGGGCAGATCACGATTTCACATAGGAAGTCGATGCCCCCGTCAGTGATCTGTGGATCTCCGCGATGGTGCATTCAGGGCTCCTGATGGGTTCCCAGCAGCGCTCCTTATGTGCTTGCACTTTTCCAGAGCATTTTGCTTGTGTTTTAGATTTCGTTGCATCCTGTACATGTGGCCTTCCCTGTTTTAATCAATCTTATATTGTCAAGAATGCAGTAAAGCACCGCACAGCGTGACAAGCATCACAGGCCGAGTGCTCTATGTGCTGCTTCTCCGAAAGTAAGACAGGGTCTTATGTGATGTTTTGCTCCGATAGAGGACTTAGGGCTTATCTTCAGGGGATGTCCTATTCCCTTGTTCCTCTCTGTACCACTACACACAGTTCTGTACTGCAGTAAATGTCTATTCACTAAGAGAAGCAGGCGCCCCCATCACCCTCCCCAGACCCCCTTAGATCCAAAACAGGGCTACATGTATGAAAACGGTCTAGGTCTAAAACCCCATAGTAACCAATCACAGCGCCCCTCTCATTCCATATAGTGCTCTGGAAGAAAGAGAGAGGCGCTCTGACTGGTTGCTATGGGGTTTTAGACCTAGACAGTTTTCATACATGTAGCCCTTAGGCCATGTTCACACGGCTTAAAATGGGCCGTAATTCGGTCCGTAATTACGCGCCGGAGTGCGCAAATTACGGGCTGAAAACGTCCCATTCATTACGGTAATCCACAGCTCTCATAGAGAACTATGGATAACGTCTCCTCTCCCTGCTCGGCGAATATGCGGAGGGGGGAGATAAGTGACATGTGAATTACCAGCGGCGTATACGCGCCGCTGGTAATGCAAGTCTATGGGCCGGCGAAGTGCCGACCCCCCGCTCATTCCCCCGGCCACACGGCGTAATTGCGGGTCGTAATTACGTCCCGCAGTTAAGCCGTGTGAACATAGCCTTAGAGTTGGCAGGCGCTGATGGTGGACGGGCTCTCGGATCCGCGTCACTGTCAGGTCCCTGCCGCTCCAGCTGCCTCCCACTGAGAGTCCGTTACTACCCAACCCTTGTTGTTATGGGGTCTATTGAGTGCAATTCTTTTAGGGGCATCTTCTTTCTTTTGGGGGTGTCTGCTTTCTTTTTGGTAGGTGTCTGCTATCTTTTATAAGTGCAATTCTTTTGGGGGTGTCTGCTATCTTTTATAAGTGCAATTCTTTTGGGGGTGTCTACTATCTTTTATAAGTGCAATTCTTTTGGGGGTGTCTGCTTTTTGGGGGCGTCTGCTTTCTTTTGGGGTTTCTGCTTTCTTTTGGGGTGTCTCCTTTCTTTTTGGGGACATCTGCTTTCTTTTTGGGGGTGTCTGCTTTCTTTTTGGGGGTGTCTGCTTTCTTTTGGGGGAGTGTCCTTTCTTTTTGGGGACATCTGCTTTCTTTTTGCGGTTGTCTGCTTTCTTTTGGGGGGTGTCCTTTCTTTTTGGGGGTGTCTGCTTTCTTTTTGGGGACGTCTGCTTTCTTTTGGGGTTTCTCCTTTCTTTTGGGGGTGTCTCCTTTCTTTTGGGGGTTTCTGCTTTCTTTTGGGGGTGTCTCCTTTCTTTTGGGGGTGTCTCCTTTCTTTTGGGGGTGTCTCCTTTCTTTTTGATGAAGGGTCTACTGTATCTGTCCTGTTGCGTTTGATTTACTTTTGTTACATGTATAGCTGCCCGGACACTTTTTTTTTAAATAAACTGTAACTAGTGTGTATTTTCGGTGCAGGGCTTATATTTTACGTTTACTCCAAACATCCTGAAAAATCTTGTTCTTTTTCTTCAGAGAAGAGGGGATATATGCCCTGACTGTTGACACACCCTCACTAGTCCGCACCAGTTGGGGGTATTATACTAGTGTCTAACGTCGCACTACCAGTAAATGTCTGTGGTTTCATCGGCTCAAAACTATTATAGCTGCAGTTTCTGCTGTGTTACCCGGCCACCAGATGGCGCTGTGCTATTAGGTTTTATCTGCGTCGTCTTCTAGTCCTTACATTCTCCCCAGTTTTCTTGTGTTCACATTTATGATTTAATCAGTTTTTCTGCTAAAAACTAAAAGCAAAATTTGTGCAAAAATGCATCGACAGTCATCAGACTTTTAACCAGTTTCTAGTGCAAAGCCAGCGGTTGGCCTCCGATTGTAGTATCAGCATCATGGACAAAAAATGATTAATCTAGATCTGCCTACAGGTATCCAGAGAGACGGGAACCAACACCTGCCCCGGGGGTACAAGGATCCACTGCAGCAGAACTTTTTATCTGTATTGTGACTAGTGCAGATGGGAGCGCCCCCCGCAGGTTCAGGCCTCCCTGGATCTCCCCCTTTATTTTGTGATGTTGTAAAAGAATCAGAACTAATGAGTCGGACAATGAGTTGCAGAATTTTATTGATGGATATTATGATAACATGTAGAGTCTCCGCCTCTTCTTCCTCTACATGTCGGCGCTTTTCTTCAAGCTGATGGTCATGCAGCCAAGGAAGGTGACAAATTCCTTGAAGCTGATCCTTTTGTTGCAGTCCATGTCCAGCTGTCCAAAGATTCCTTTGAGAAACTGGTCCTTATTGGGAAGATGCTGAGAAGGAAGTCGGAGTGTTACTGAGTGATACAACAGTCACTATATGCAATGTGATTATACTATTCAGAGACGCTAGTGAAGGGGGCGGGGCTGTGACAACCTCACTACTGCCCCTATCACCATCTATAGATGCTAGTGCTGGGGGCGGGGCTGTGACAAAACCCCCACTATGCTCTTTTCAACCCTTATAGATGCTAGGCAAAGGGGCGGGGGCTGTTCACAAACCTCACTACTTGCCCCTATCCCTCTATAATGCAGTGCAGGGGGCGGGGCGTGGGCAACCTCACTACTGCCCCTATTCCACCATCTTTTAGATGCTAAGGGGCGGTGGGGGCCCGGGGGTTGAAACCCCCAAACTGCCCCTATCACCATTTTATAGATGTGTAGTGGGAGGGGGCGGGGCTTTTGTTTAACCTCCCCCTTTCTGGCCCCAAACCCCCATCTATAAAATTTCAGAGCTGGGGGCGGGGGTGTGACAACCTCACTACTGCCCCTTTTCACCATTTATAGATCAAATTGCCGGGGCGGGGCTGTGCCCAAAATCAAATACTTTTTCCCCCATACCATCTTTTAATGCTTTGTGCATTTGGGGGGGGGCTGTGACATCACTTATGCCCCTATCACCATCTTAAAAGATTCTTTGCATTGGGGGCGACGCTGTGACATACTATGCCCCTATCACCATCTATAGATGTAGTGCGGGGGGGGGATGCGGAACCTCACTAACTGCCCCCCAAAACAAACCTCTATAATTTTAGAGCTGGGGCCAGGGCTTGTGACAACCTCCCCTATGCCCCTTTTCACTTTCTATAATGCTAGAGTGGGGGGGGGCTGTGAAACCCCACTTTCGCCCCTTTTCACCATCTATAATGTTTTGGCTGGGGGCGGGGGCCCCGTGACTTCCCCTACTGCCCCTTCACCTTCTATAGATGCTGAGCTGGGGGGGGGGCTGTGACAACCTTTTACTACTGCCTTATCACTATTATAAAAGCTAGGGGCGGGGGCGGGGCTGGAGAAACCCAAATCTGCCCCCCTCACCATCTATAGATGTAGACTGGGGGGGGGGGCGTGACCAAAACCTCACTACTGCCCCTTTTTCCCCAATATAGAGCTTTGTGCAGGGGGGGGGGGCTTGACATCACTACCCGCCCCAAACACAAACTATAGATGCAAATGCAGGGGGCGGGGCTGTGACAACCTCACTACTGCCCCCAAACCCCTCTTTTGAGCTAAATTTCATGGGGCGGGGCTTTTGGGCAAACACTACTGCCCCCATCACCATCTATAGTGCTAGTGCATGGGGCGAAAGCTGGTTTAAAATCACTACTGCCCCCATCACCATCTATTTTAAAGCTAGTGGGTGGGGGGCGGGGGGTTTTGGGAAAAAACACTACTGCCCTATCACCATCTATAGATGCTAGAGCTGGGGGCAGGGCTGGTGACAAACTTTCCCCTAAAGCCCTTAAACACTATCTATAAATGCAAAGCTGGGGGGGGGCTTTTGACAACCTCACTACTTTTCCCAAACACAACTTATAGATGGGTAGAGCTTTGGGGGCGGGGGTGGGGGGGGGGACCAAACCTATTCGCCCCCTTAAACACTATCTATAGAGGTAGGCGGGGGCGGGGGACTTTGGGGCAAACCTCTCAATACTACCCTTATCACAATCCATGAACCTTTATGGGGGTAGGATTTTCCAACAACGAAAAACCAGTGGTTAAAGTGGTTAAGGACTGGGTGCTGTCAGTTTCTGGGGGAACCCGAAGGGAAGGGAAACACCTGGGGTGTTCCCGACCAGTATTTTGGGGATTTTAGGGCCCTTTTTGTTTCTCCAGGGGAAGCAAATAGAAGTAATGGAAGACGACTGGGTACTTACATTCAAGGCTGGGAAATTCGGGGCAAAAAGGGCCCCCCCAAGGGCCCCCCCCCCCCTTTAGCTCCTTCTGGGTCAGGGTGCCACTATCTCCATCGCCCTTTGCATATTTATTGAAGACGGCAAAGAGCTGATCAAACAGGCGGGAGAGGTAAAAGCCCTCTTGAGGAGAGAGCAAAATTTATGGGGAAAATACCCCCAGCTTTCCTTTGGTTTTGAAATGCGGCTCTACTCTCCAGTGAACACCCAAATTTCCCCATCTGGGAAAAAGAGGGGCCAAATAACCCCCTCTGTAATGGCCCTGTCCCTCCCCCAAAAAGGTGTTAAAAAATAACCAGCTGCCATTTCTGCTCCCTACATTTATTTCGTTAATAGGGAAAACTGCCCCGGGGGCGTTTTCCTCCCCGGGGGATACAGGCCCAAAAACACATAGGGGACAAAATCAGGGGGCCGGGTAAATTGGGCTGCAGGGGCACCCCCCCCCCCCCCCCCCCGGGCCCCGAAAATCCTGGCTTTCCCGGGCATGTGCTGCAAATATTATCCTTTAAACTTTAGCTGCAATATCACCAAAAGAATCATCCCCGGAAAAAATTTTAGCAAGATCATATACAAGACTGAAAAGAGGAAAAGAAAACAGTGTACCAAAACTGGAGGAGAGAGCAAGACGGTTACAAGACCTTTGGGGGAGAGGGAGAGAACCCGGTTTTACCAAAACTGGAAAGGGAGAAGGGGCAGAGAAAGGTGTACAAGGGTGGAGGGAGGGGGGGGGGGGGGGGGGGGGGGGGGGAAGGGGGGGGGGGGGGGGGGGGGGGGGGGGAAGAGAGACGGTGTTTCAAGACTGGGGGAGAGCAGAGGGCAAGTATACAAGACTGGAGGAAGCGCAAGGAAAGGGATTTCAAAGGGCTGGGGGAGAGCACAGAGACGGGGGTAACAAGCTGGAGGAGAAAAGCAAAAGATGGTTTTACAAAAATGGGGAGAAAAGTATAACCGAAACCCAAAACTGGAGGAGAAACGGGAGAGCGGTATACAAGACTGGGGGGAGAGCGCAGAGACGGTATACAAAATTTTGGGGGAGAGAGCAAGGGTGGTATTTTCAAGAATGGAGGAGAGAAATATAGACCCGTTTACAAACTGGAAAAAACAGAACCCGGGGTACAAAACTGGGAAAAGAGTATTGACAGTATAAAACTGGGGTAGAGAGCAGGAGGGGTGTACAAGATGGGGGGAGAGAGCAGAGGGCGGTTTTTACAAGACTGGAGGAGAGAGCAGGGGCCGGGATAAAAAGACGGAGGAGGAAACAGAGACAATTTTTCCCGGATGGAGGGGACCCCGAAAACGGTGTACAACTGGAGGAGAGGGCCAAAGACGGGGATACCCAAAACTTTGGGGCGGGGAGGAGGGCGGGAATTTCAAAAATGGAGGGGGAGCGAGAGAAAGGTATCAAGAAAGGAGGAGCAAATATAGACAGTATACAAACTGGGGGAAAAGAGCGGAGACGGTATACAAGACTGGGGGAAAACGGGAGACGGTATACAAAATGGAGGAGAGAGCGGGGGAAAAAGTAAACCCAAAAACTGGAGGGAGAGAGCAGAGACGGGATAAAAAGATTTGGGGGAGAGAGCGGGCGGTTAAAAAAGACGGGGAGGAGAGAGCGGAGGGGAAACAAGACTGGAAAGGGGAGGCAAAAGACAGTAAAACAAGACTGGAGGAGAGGGAATAGACAGTAAACAAGACTGAAAGAGAGAACAGAGGGGCAAATGTACAAAAACTGGAGGAGAGAGCAAGAAGGGCGGTGTAAAAAACTGGAGGAGAAAAAGCAGAGACGGGGGTACCCAAAACTGGGGGAGAGAGCGAGACGGGTTTACCCAAAACTTTGGGGGGAAAAGCAGAGAAAGGTATACAAATGGGGTAGAGAGTATAGAAAAGTATACAAGACGGGGAAAAAAACAGAGACGGTGTACAAGACTGGAGGAAAAGTATAGACAGTATACAAAGACTGGGGTAGAGAACCCGAGGGCGGTGTACAAGAATGGAGGAGAGTAGAACATTTAAAAAAGCTGGGGGAGAGAGCATATAAAAGTATACAAGAGGAGGAGAGGGGCGAGACATATAAAAAAACCTTGGGAAGGGAGTGGGATAGACAATATTTCAAGACTGGAGGAGAGAGCAAGAACTTTCAAGCTGGGAGGAAGAAATTAAAAAAAGTATACAAGACTGGGGGAGAAAAGTATAGACGTATACAAGACTGAAAAGGGGAAAACAGAGACAGTATTCAAGACTGGAGGGGAGAGAGAGGGGCAGTATTCAAGACTGGAGGGGGAGAGCAAGACCGTATCAAAAACTGGAGGGGAGTGGAAAAGCCCCCATACAAGGGCTGGAGGAGAAGAAAGACATTATAAAAAGATGGTAGGGAGAGCGGAGACATATACCCAAAATGAGGAGAAGCCCGAGACAGTAAAGAAGAATGGAGGGGAAAACAGTAAATTTTAAGACTGGAGGAGGGGGCAGTATACAAGATGGGGAGAGACCCGGGATACAAGACGGGGAGAGACAGGGATACAAAAAATGGAGGAGGAGACCGTATCAGACTGAGGAGGGGAGCGGAACAGTATACAAAGACTGGGGGAGAGAGCGGGACCCTAAACAAAGGGCTGGGAAAGGAAAAGCAAACAGTTAAAACCCAACTGGAAGAAGAGCAAAAACGGTTTACAAGACTGGAGGGGAGGGAAAGACGGTTAAACAAGATGGAGGAGAGAGCAGGGGCATATACAAGACCAAGGAAAAGATCAAACCAGTAATTTCAAAAACTGGAGGAGAGAGCAAGACGGGGAAAAAAAGACTGGAGGAGGGGCAGAGACGGGATTTCAAGAAAGGAGGGGAGCGCAAAAGCGGTATACAAGACTGGAGGAGAGGCCAAAAGACGGTAATTCAAGGGCTGGAGGAGGGGAGCAGAATGGGTATCAAAAACTGGAGGAGAGAGTTTAAAACAAAAAACATGAGAGGAAAAAGCGCAGAGACGGGATACAAGACTGGGGGAGAGCGCAGGGGGAAAAAGGGGATAAAAAAAAACTGGAGGAGAGAGCAGAGATGGGGATACAAGACTGGGGAAAAGGGAATAAGCAGTATACCCAAAACTGGGGTAGAGAAAAAGAGACGGGTAACAAACTGGAAAGGGGAGAGTATAAACAAGTTTTCAAGGGCTGGGGTAGAAGCAAAGACGGTGGTTTCAAGATGGAGGAGAGAGCAGAGACGGTTTTTACAAGACTGGGGGGAGAGGGGCGGGGGCCGTATACAAGGGCTGGGGGGGGGGGGGGGGGGGGGGGGGGGGGGGGGGGGGGGAGCAAGACCGTTTTCCCAAGGGGGTGGAGGAGAGACCAGAGACCTATACAAGACTGGAGCTGAGAGCGGGGGGACGGGATACAAAAATGGGGGAAGGCAGGACGGAAAACAAGACTGGAGGGGGAGAAATATTTTTCAGTTTAAAAAAAGAAATGGAGGAGAGAGCGGGGACGGGGATACAAGCCTGGAGGGAAACGGGGGACGGGATACAAGACTGGAGGGAGAGCGGAGACAGTATAAAAAGACTGGAGGAGAGACAGAGACGGTATACAAGACTGGAGGAGAGACAGGGAAAGGTATACAAAACTGGAGGAGAGAGCGGAGACGGTTTTACAAGACTGGAGGAGAAGCAGAGGGCAGGGATACAAAAATGGGGGGAGGAAATATAGGGCAAATATACAAGACTGAAAAAGAGAACAGAGACCGTTTACAAGAATGGAGGAGGGAGCAGAGACGGTGTAAAAAGATTGGGGGAGAGAGCAGAGACGGTTTACAAGGGCAGGAGGGAAAAAAAAAAAACGGGTGTACAAAAAATGGGAGAGAGCCAAAATTTGGGATACAAGAAGGAGTAAAGGTTTTAGGGCCGTATACAAGACGGATTTGAGAACAAGACGGTGTACAAGGGCCGGAGGAGGAAAAGTATAGGACATAACAAGACTGGAGTAGAGAGCAGGGACGGGGTACAAGACTGGGGGAGAATCAGAAAACAGTAATTTCAAACTGGAGGAGAGGGGCAAATACAGTATACAAGACGGAGGAAAGAGTATAGACAGTATTTCAAGGAATGGAGGAGAAAAGCAAAGAAGGGTTACCCAAAACGGAGGAGAAAAGCAGAGAAAGGTATACCCCGAAATGGAGGGGAGAGCGGAGACAGAATTCAAGGGCTGGAAGAGGGGTGTAAAAACAATATACAAGACTGGAGGAGAGAGCAGAGACAATATACAAGACTGGAGGGAGAGTATGACAGAAAAAAAGATGGAGGAGAAAGTATAGACAGTAAAACAAACTGAAAGAGGAAAAAGGGAGAGAAAATAAAACAAACTGGGGGGGGAAAAGGGGGGAACAGTAAACAAGATGGGGGAGAGAGCAGAACCGTATACAAAACCCGGGGGGAGGGCAGAGACAGTATACAAAACTGGAGGAGAAAAGTATAAGGGCGTTTACAAGACTGGAAAGGGGAGAAACGGGGGTGACAGTTAAAACAAGAACTTTGGGGAGAGAGCAGAGACAGTAATTTAAGAAAAGGAGGAGAGACAAATAATAAGAAAGGAGGAGAGGGCAGTAAACAAGACTGGAGGGGGAGACAGAAAAACAAGACTGGAAAGGGGAGAGCCCGGGGACAGTATCCCAAAAACTGGAGGGGAGAGCGGGGACGTATACAAGATGGAAGAGAGGCCGAGGGCAGTTTTTCAAGACTGGAGAGAGAGCTGGGGAAAAGTATAAAAAGCTGGAGAGAGGGGAGAGCGGTAATCAAGAAATGGAGGAGGGGCAGAGGACCGGGTTTTTCCCAAAAATGGAGGGGGGGGGCAGAGACGGGAAAAAAAAACTGGAGGAGAAAAGCAGAGGCAGTATACAAGGGGGAGGACAGGCAGAGGGCAGGGAAAACAAGACTGGAGGGAAGAGCAAGGGGAAAGGATTTCAAGAAAGGAGGAGAGGGCAAGGGCGGTATAAAAAGGGCTGGGAGAGGGCAGAGGGCAATTTTACAAGACTGGGAGGAGAAAAAGCAGAGACAGTAAAACAAGGACTTGGGGGGAGAAGAGTAAAAGACAATTTTAAAAAAGAAAAAAATTTTTGGAAAGGAAGGAGAAAGGAGAGCCGTATACCAAAACGGGGGAGAGAGTATAGACAGTAACAAAAATGGAGGAAAGGGCAGGGGAAAGGTTTTACAAGGGGGAGGAGGCGGGACCCTATACAAACCCGAAAAAAGAAAGCGAGCAAATTACAAGACTGGAGGAGAGGCGGAGACCAATTAAAAACAAGACTGAAAGGGGAAAGCAGAGACAGTATACAAGACGGAGAGAAGGGGCCGAAAACAGTTTTACAAGACTTTGGGGGGAGGGGGCAGGGGGCAGTATACAAAAAAACTGGGGGGAAAAGAGTAAAAGACCGTATACCAAAACGGAGGAGAAGCAAGACCCGTATCAAGAATTTGGGGGAGAGAGTTTAGACCGTTTAAAGACTGGGGGAAGGGCAGGGGACAGTTTTCAAGACTGGAGGAGACGGAGACCATATTCCCGACTGGGAAAAAGAAAAAGAGACAGTATACAAGACTGGAGGAGAAAAGGGAGAGACAGGGATTTTCAAGGGTTGGGGGAGGGGAAATATAAAACAGTTTTTCAAGACGGGGCGAGAGCAAGCAGTAAAAACAAGCTGGAAGGGGAAAAGTAAAGACGTATACCAAACTGGGGGGAGAGAGTATAGACAGTTCCAAGTGGAAAAAGAGAAATAAAGACAGTAAAACAAGACTGGGGGAGAGAGTAGGGACCCGTAAAAACAAAACTGGAGGAGAGAAACAGGGAAAAGTTAAAAAAAGCTGGAGGGGGAGACAGGGACAGTATACAACCCGGAGGAGAGAGCCAAAAGACAGTATACAAGACTGGAGGAGAGAGCAGACAGTATACAAGAAATGGAGGAGAAAAGCAGAACAGTATACAAGGGCTGGAGGGAGGGGAAATATAACATTTAAAAAAGACTGGGGAGAGGGGAGAGACAGTAAAAACGGGGAGAATCGAGACAGTAAAACAGGGCTGGAGGAGAGATTTTGACAGTAAACAAGTTTGGGGGAGAGGGGTATAGACAGTATACAAAGAGGGAGGAAATTTAGACATATTCAAGATGGAGGAGAGAGCAGAGTCCTAAACAAGACTTTGGGGGGAGAGTATAGACAGTATTCAAGAAATGGGGAGCAGCAGGAAAAGTATAAAAAAGGGGGAAGAGTATAGACAAATTTTACAAGACCCGGAAGAGAGAGTATAGAAAAGTTTACAAAACTGGAAAAGAGTATTGACGGAAAACAGGACTGGAGGAGAGGGTTTTGACAGAAAACAAGATGGGGAAAAAGCAAGACAGTAAAAACAAGAATGGGAAAGGGGGAGAGCAGAGACAGTAACAAAACTGGAGGGAGAGTTTTATGACGTATACAAGATGGAGGGGAGTATTTAGACAGTTTTACAAGATGGAGGGGGTATATAACGGGAAAAAAGAATGGGGAAAAGAGTATAGACATTTAAAAAGGGCGGAGGAAAAGAAAATAGACAGTATACAAGACGGGGAGGAGTATATAGACAGTATACAAGAAGGGGGGAGAGAGCAGAGGGGCATTTAAAAAAGGGTGGAGGAGAGAGTTAAGACAGGGGTACAAGGTTTTTTGTCTATGAGAGAGTGGTCCCGTAATTTTTGGGTGCAGGGAATTTATTTACCAGGTAATCGGTAGTGCAGGAAAAACAGGGAAGAAAAGTAACCCTGAAGGGGAAAGGAAAACGGGGCCCAAAATTTTTGACAGGGGGGGTGTGGGCCCCCCCAGGCCCCCCGGGGTTACAGGGGGTCCCGTAAATGGGGGGGGTCCTTTACTTAAATGGTTTTTGGCCATTGCTGTGTTGTGATGTTCGGGGAGGGCCCTTCCTTTTCAACAACCCAAAAACTGCCAAATTCCCCCTTTCCCGACCCTTTGGGGCATGTATCCCCCTGTATGACGCTGGGAAGTCCCCCGGGGAGGGTCCGCTGTGGTTTAGCCCCCACACAATGGGATGGAGTCATGGGAAAATGATGGGACCAGAGAAGCAAAAAGGCTGTACCTTTAAATCCTCAAACCGGGGTTTTACCTAAAAACCCCCAGTGTATCACAGTGGGGGGGCAGGGGGGTTTTTTTTTTTTGGGGTGGGAAAAATGTTACCCTTAGGAATTTTTTAATCTTTTCCTTTCTCGTAAACCATTAAAAGACGCAAAAAAAAAGAACAGCAGGGCCAAAAAACTGTGATGTTTTAAGAGGTGATTTTCCCCCCAAATCGGGCAGATCACTGGGTTATCAGACCCCCATCAAAACCCCTTAGGTTTTGGCAAAAATTAGGGGCCAAAGGGAAAAAAGTTCCAAAGGGGGCTGGGGCCTTTGCCCCCATTGTCCCCTAAAGTGGCCCGCTTGGGCCTTATCGAAGCGGCCCCCAGAGCACCCCTGCAAAAAAACTGACCCCCCCCGGAAACCCGTTCCCCCGTAATATATTTTGGGCCTCGTTTAAAAATAGAGTTTGATATTGGAGCCCCTAAGTTAGTTGATACTTGGGGGGCCCACCAGTGGGTGTTTTTTCTAGGGGCCCACTAGTTGAGATAAAATTTTTGGGGGCCCCCAAAATGTAGCTGATTTTTGGGGCCCCCCAGTGTAGGGGGAAATTTTTGGGGGCCCCCAGTTTGGGGTTTTATTCTTTGGGGGCCCCCATTTTGGGGCTGATTCCCTTTGGGGGGCCGTAGAGATTTAAATTTTGGAAATCCACCCGTGGAAAATGATTTTTTTTGGGGGAAACCCTTTGGGTTTAGCCTTTGGGGCCACCCGTGGGGTTGATGCTTTGGGGCCCACCAGAAAAGTTGATTCTTTGGGGGCCCCCCAGTGGAGTTGAAATTTTTGGGGGCCCCCCAGTGGAGTTGATTCTTGGGGCCACCAATGGAGTTGATTCTAGGAGCCAACCAGTGGAGTTGATGTTTGGGGCCACTATTGGAGTTGATTCTAGGAGCCAACCAGTGGAGTTGATTTTTGGGGCCACCAGCAGAGTTGATTCTTGGAGCCCACCAGTAGAGTTGATTCTAGGGCCACCAGTGGAGATGATTCTTGGGGCCACCAGTGGAGATGATTCTTGGGGCCCACCAGTGGAGCTGATTCTTGGGGCCCACCAGGGGGATTGATTCTTGGGGCCACTGGTGGATGATTCTTGGGGGCCACAGTAGAGTTGATTCTGGGAGTCCACACTGTGGAGATGATTCTGGGGCCCACCAAATGGAGTTGATTTTGGGGCCCCAGTGGGAGTTGATTCTTGGGGCCCCCCAGTGGGGGTTGATTCTTGGGGCCCACAGTGGGGGTAAATTCGCAGCCCCACTAGTGGAGTTGATTCTTGGGGCCCACCAATGGAGTTGATTCTAGGAGCCAACCAGTGGAGTTGATTTTTGGGGCCACCAGTAGAGGTGATTCTCGGGGCCACCAGTAGAGATGATTCTTGGGGCCACCAGTGGAGTTGATTCTTGGGGCCACCAGTGGAGTTGATTCTTGGGGCCACCAGTGAGATGATTTAGGGTCCCCCAGTGGAGTTGATTCTTGGGGCCACCAGTGGAGTTGATTTTTGGGGCCCACCAGCGGAGTTGATTCTTGAGGTCCACCAATGGAGTTGATTTTTGGGGCCACCATGAGGTGATTTTCGGGGCCACCATGGAGTGATTCTTGGGGGCCACCGTGGAGTTGATTCTTGGGGCCACCAGTGGAGTTGATTCTTGGGGCCCACCAGTGGAGTTGTTTCTTGGGGGTCACCAGTGGAGTTGATTCTTGGGGCCCACCAGTGGAGATGATTCTTGGGGGCCCACCAGTGGAGTTGATTCTTGGGGTCACCAGTGGAGTTGATTCTTGGGGCCCACCAGTGGAGTTGATTCTTGGGGGCCCACCAGTGGAGTTGATTCTAGCAGCCCACTAGTGGAGTTGAATCTAGGGGCCCACCAATGGAGTTGATTCGAGGAGCCAACCAGTGGAGGTGATTTTTGGGGCCACCAGTGGAGGTGATTCTCGGGGCCACCAGTAGAGATGTTTTCTTGGGGCCACCAGTGGAGTTGATTCTTGGGGCCACCAGTGGAGTTGATTCTAGGAGCCCACTAGTGGAATTGATTCTAGGGGCCCACTCTATAGCTGCTATAGATGATCGCATATACTGCACATGCCTCTTATTTTCTGCATTTCTCTTCAAAAAACGGGTCCAAGCCTGCTATTCTGTGACCCACCGTAGCGAGTAGCCCACCAGTGTTTTCCCTCTGGGCCAGTCCAGGCCTGTCTATGCTCTTCGGCCCTGACCCACCACAGACAAAACAATCTCCCCCTTTCCAGAGACAGTAAGGGTTTCATCTAGGAAAGTGTATACTTTGAATAGAAGACAACGGGCCACGGGAAGGCGTTGAGTTTAAGAGAAGCTGGGTCTTTTTGGAGCACTCGAGGTTGCCAATTCCATTTCCATAGTCGCTTTGTTTTGTAGTTGTTGGAATTTGCACTCACTAGGAATTCCTTCCTATTCAGTAGAAGAATTTAGCACTGGCTCACGGGCACCGCCTCAGGCCCCAGCGTATGTTGGCTCGTTCCTGGGCCGGTGGGGAGAAACACTTGTTCTCAGTGAGACCAATCCACCAGGTACGGATGGAGTCTGCCTCTGGGCCACAGATACAAATGATATCTGCATCCTCTGGAATGGAGCGCCGGAGAGTGTCACATATGGATTATATCTCAATACCAGCAATGTTGGACTGAGCTTCAGATTCAAGACGGATTTACATTTATTACCCTTTTTGGACAACTTGATCAGCAAGAAGTGTGACGCTGGAGACCTCTATGTATCACAAATATCTACACAACTGCTATAGAAAACAATGGACAGAACTGCCCAAGCACAGCCCTCTCCCTGTTCCCCGAGCTCCGCTTGTAAGGGCATGTTCACACGACGGATGTGGCCGCGGGTTCAGCCGCGGCCAAACCTCGTCCAGACCTCGCGTCTCCCAACACGGGTTTGCTGCGCGGGCTTGGGTTGCAGCGCAAGTGGGGCGTGGTTTGGGGCGTGGCTTGCGGCGAGGGTTTGCCCCCCATGCAAATTAGTAGGCAGGGGGAAAACCGCGCCGCCGCCGCAACACCGCATGGCCGCCACGCTGAGGACTCCCTGTCAAGAATTGACAGGAGAGTTCTCAAACACGCGGCGTGTGAATATTAACGCGGTTTCCCATAGGAAACCATGTTAAAAAACTGGGCGCGATTTGGAAGTGGTTTTGGCCGCAGAAACCGCATCGGAACCTGCGGCCATAACCGCGTTCAAATCCGTCGTGTAAACGGGGCCTAACTTGCACGAGGCGGCCTCCGAAGATGATTTTGCTTCATGGCAAAACTCCTTTAAGGCTATGTTCACTCGATGTACTGCGGCGCGTACAGTATGCGCCAAAGTACATCGTGTCTTTCGGGAGCTCGCACTAATACGCGCGTACTCCCACGTCACAAGGGGAGGGGGGGCCCTTGACATTCATTACTTGCAGCACATATTTGCCACAAGTAATTGACATGTCACTTATCTCCCCGCGCGTTCAATACGATTGTATTGTACGAGCGGGGAAAGGAGGCGTAATCCATAGTTCTCTATTGAAAACTATGGATGAATTTCCGTAATTTCGGCGGCATCTTGTCGTTTAGAGCGAATTAGGCGGCGAATGCGCGCCGAAATTACATTTTTTGAAAAAATACCTAAGAGAGAGATACTTGAAGAGGGTGGGGGGGGGTTGACCTACTCTGATAGATTTTGGAAGAGTGCTCCTAAAACTGTTTCAGATGTTCCTCAAGATATGAGAGGTGAAAGTGACATCACCAGGAAACCGCTAATGTGTTTGATATGACCTCCAATATGGACAGTACATCACTGGGAAAATTTGAGAAATTTTGAAAATGAATTGGAATGTAGAGGAAGTAACATATTACTTACCCACCAAGGAGGGGTTTTGGAGATAGAATGGTACATAGCCACGTTGTTGCATCGGCGGCACCAGGTACTTGGTTAAATAGACCAGTTGTTGGTGGCTGTAAATGCAGTGGTGGTATCGAGTGTGGATACATTCGGACAGGGATGGAGTTCAGGAGTTTAAGTGACTTCCATCTGTTATCTTTTTATCAAGTGTCATGCAGAGGTGCTATCTGTAAAATGAAGCATAGATGGAGAACACAGGCCGGACAATTAGGGAATTACAGAGAATAGACAAACACCTTAATGATATCTAGAGCGACAGAGACATCGGTGGCGGACTTCAAGTGTGTGGGACATTCATGGAAACAGATTTGGTTAGAAGGAGTCAAAGAGGAGGCAAACTGGATAGACATGTCATGAATCTTCAGATCAGAAATGGTGGCCCTCTAGGGTGAGCTGAGCAGCTGCATTTTGGCTCCTTGGGTTGTGAGTAATAGTGAAGGACATCCATGAGATCCCTTGTATTCGGACAGGAGTGATGAGACCATACCCATCATGACAACTCGCGGTCACCATCTACCTCTAGGGAGGCTGCCTGCTCGTTTCCTTATATGATCTAGTGCTGTTAAGGACAAATACTCAGGATGCTTAGAGACTTCCATCCTTTTAAGGTGCTCGCATGGCACCGATCGTTGTGTTGTACCCACCGGCTCTATATCATATCTGCTTTCTTTGTGAACAATGAATAAGAATATTTCCTTATCTTCTTATCGTGTCCTTTGACATCCTTCCAAATATTAAGGACGCGTCTCATCGCTTTTTCTTGGTTGTAACTAAAGATCCTGACTATTCGGGTTGAGAGAAGTTCAACCGAGTTGGTCACAATCCCATTAAAGTTTGTGGGGGGGGAAAATTCTACATGTGTTCTTTGGCCTCATCTGCAGCAGCCCCTCTAAATTGCAAAGTAACACACTGACATTTGGGGAACATCTAATGAACTCCAGGGGTTAAAGGGGTTTTCTGACCATGATATTTCACTGAGTCACAAGCAGTTTTATACTCACCCTGTCTCCTTAGGCTGTGGGTGGTTCTATAGCAGTGACTAGCACATTAAAGGGGTTTTGCCATGATGTAATGTTGACGTAGGATCCTCCAAAATGGGTATTTTTTTAAATCAGATCATTTTTATTAAACAATTAATGCAGATACAGAATAGAACGTCTCTTACCATTATTTTTTACATCAGGATATATAATATACAATCATTTATGCTTTTTAGATAAAAAAACACTAGGCGTATATGAATATGTCCATACCATATATCTTGATAAGTGCTTTCAGCAGTATTAGCATAACAACCATAAACAAACCCCCAACCATCCCCCCCATTTCCCACCAAACCCAAAAGCAGTACCCATGATTTTTTTTTAGAACTTTTAATCAAGGACAGAAGTCACTTTGCCAAGAGTGTCTACTCCTTTTCTTCAACTAACAGTAAAAGGAATGGACAATGCTCCATTCCTTGCGCCCCAATCCTGATTATGTAGCCAGTAAGGAACGGGAAGGAAAACCCGGGGAATTGAGCCAAGGGCTCCATATACCTTTCATATTTTCTCAGGCAATTTTTTTATTAAGTATACGCCCCCCTCCAAATCTGATGACATTGTTTAATTTGTTTACGTATTCGGTTATGGGTTTGGTGGAGAAGACTAAATCCATCTAAAGGCAATTAACTTTCGGGCCATATATAACATTCGGGAAATGCTAATTCTTGTTCCACATCAAATACTATATCTTCTATATAGCCAAGTACACAGGCCAGTGGGTTAGAGGGATATCAATTTTACGAACTTTGCTAATTAACTGGATAACCTCTTTCCAGAAGTTGCCCAAAATTTCCCCGCACTCCCATATCATGTGCAAAGCTGGGCCTCTTCCATTTCACATCGTGGGCAACTGGAGTCTGACCTAATACCCCATTTGAATAGCTGGAAAGGAGTTTTATAAGCCTGTTGCAACAACATAAGCGTGAATATCTTTTTGCCCACTTAATGACACCAATCTCGCAAGGGTCAAAAAAACTATCCATTGTTCTGTACTAATGGGGCCAACGTCGTTCCCATTTCACTTTAATCGGAAGCTGTTGATTATAAATATACTCCTCGCCAAGTAACTATATGCTTTCGAAATTAATCCTTTTGGACTGTGCTCCACAAACTAAATTTATTTTGGGGAGCAGATTTAATGGACAGATCCACTTGTGAAGCTTGACTCTGAACCGCATGCCTCAACTACAAATATTGGTAAAAGATTGGGGCGGTAGCTCAAACTTTTCTGCAGTGAGTAAAACTCAAACATTTTGAACCATCTAAATTTGGGATAAAAGACAATCCAACTGCATCCATCTCTTAAAGTCAGTCAATTTGCAAATTTCTGGAAGCTTGCGATTGAACCATAGCGGGGTATATTTGGTAAATGGGTTCCCCCAAAAGTTTCCTTGCCTCTATCCCACACCTTATCTTAATTTAGAGTGGGGAAGATTTAAGAATTCAGTTTCGCTTTCTACACCCAGATACAACCCAAAAGGGGCCCATAATTTTAGTTGCTAGCAATTTGCCTATGGACCCATCCCCCCCTGGATCCACCCGAAAATCTGCCATTGGGGCTATAAAGAGAGCCAATGTTCGGGATAGAAGCCCTCCTTATTTTTCCTTTTGCAAAAAATTTTAAACCCAAACCCGGCATCCCCCTTTTTCCCAAAAAACTTTGAAGATTGTATTTTTTTAAAGAATTTTTAAAAGGGCCCCCAAAATTAGAGAATCTCGGTAGAATCATTTTAATTTAGATTTCCTCCCCAAAAGGGGTTTTTAATCACTTTTAAAAAAATTTGGGGATTACAAAAAGTGAAACTGTGAGAGCAAAGTTTCTAGTCCCCCCTTGTTTCGACAGTTTACATTAAATACCCGGGGAATGAAGGGGCTGATCTGGCCGCGCTTGCGTTGTCTGCGCTTCTTATCTGACGACAGGGAACATGAATGAGCTTCCAAGGGACTGTGGAGAAAGTGCAGTGTATGGGGCTTTAGGCTGTATAGACAATTTACTGGTTGTAATATTATTATTTGAGTGAACATTGCAGACGTTCCCTTATTTCTCCCTCTGTGCTCCTCGCTGCTCAGCCCCATCCCTCTCCCCTCTGCCGTGGTCATGATTTGTTTATATTTTCTCCTGAGCCAGATGAGAGGAAAGCACCTCACTTCCTGGCAAAACCCCTTTAAGCTTCTCTGTAACCAGCTGAGCTGTTACACTGACAACTACAAGAGAGCTAATCTTCAGTGAACAAAAGGCACATGTGCTGTGAGGACTGAAATCTATTGTTTATCTGTAATCAGAGATAATAAATTTGCTCCAGACTGAGGGAGTGAGCTTGGTCTGTCCATGATGACGTCTGCCCTAGACTGTAATCGGATAACAGAGCTATGGTCGGGTAACCATAGAAGCCTGCGCTTTCATGGGAGATATCGTATGAATAGGGAAAATATAAGTGCAAGACGGTGTAGTGAACAGATTCTGTCGGGGTCACTGCTCTTGAGATGGGTGCTCTGTGACCAGCTCTATAGGGACATGTAGAGCAACAATAGGGGAGGTCTATCCACTGTCACCCAATTATTCACCACATTAGTGGTTTTCGTGGGGGTCTGACAATTGAAGCAATCTCTACTGACAAATTGGAGGAGGTGATACCATTATTATATGTACCAGTATTTGGTTGGTATTTAGTGTTGGGTTTATACGTGTTCTCCACTGATGGTGGCTGTTTATATGAGATAAGTCATTGAAGCTTTTTTCCTACGGAGGAAACATTTGTCTGAACCATCTATTTAAGACAGGAGGTTTATCAGGTGCTCTGAGGTAGGGGGAACCTCCATTTAGAAAGCCCTCGTCCCCCTATAGGTGCAGTTTGTATTTTGCAGACGGTCTCCATATCCTGTGACCAGATTGGCCAAATGAGTTAAAGGGATTGTCTCACTGCATTGATTTATCTTGCCTCAGTCCTTTTTTTTTGGTTTTGTTTTTAATTCAGGGGCGTGTTTACTGGCTTCCACTAGGCTGCAGTAGAAGCCAGGTCTGTAGCTATAGCAACCAGTGCTGGCAGCCTATCAGGAAAGATCACACAGGTCTGTAGCTATAGCAACCAGTGCTGGCAACCTATCGGGAAAGATTGAATAGGTCTGTAGCTATAGCACCCAGTGCTGGCAGCCTATCAGGAAAGATGGAACAGGTTTGTAGCTATAGCAACCAGTGCTGGCAGCCTATCAGGAGAGATCACAGAGGTCTGTAGCTACAGCAACCAGTGCTGGCAGCCTATCAGGAGAGATCACACAGGTCTGTAGCTACAGCAACCAGTGCTGGCAGCCTATCAGGAGAGATCACACAGGTCTGTAGCTATAGCGACCTGAGGAGCTGATGCAGCCCATACAAGAGGGGATATTTAGGAATAGGGAGGACACTGGTAATGGACACATATTGCAAAGTGACTTGTTTTTGCAAGATCTTTAACAAAAAAAAACAATCCTTGTGGTGAGACTACCCCTTTAAGGCATCATGTATGTGTTGAGGGACTGAGTTAATGCTAATTTTCTTCATCTGAAGAGGAAGAATAAATCTCATTACTAATCCTCTGGCGAGAGCTGGGAGTGCAGCAAGATGAGGAAACTCTTATTTGGCAAGGTATTCTGGTCCGTTTAGAGATGTTCGTACAAATGTTTAACCCTGACTACCCACATCCACCTCAAGGGGACGTCACTGAAAGAGGGGGCTTGAAAAACACAATTGCAGTAACAAAATAGTCATCAGGCAATTAGGAGTCGAAACGTCACCTGTGGATATGGAGCTAAGCTCCCCTTTTTTAACTTTTTTTTCCAACTTTTGTGAGGGCTGCAAGTTTTTTCCATATATGTCTGCATTAACATTGGGCAGAGTCTTTTTTGCTGGGGACCTAACTTTATATGATTATAGGAGGCTCTATTCTCATCATAGGAGGAATGAAATAGAATGGATAGATAGGAAGATGATAGGATAGATAGATAGGGATAGATAGTATGGGATAGATAGAGAGATAGATAATAGTATGAGATAGATAGATAGATAATAGATAGATAGATAGATAGATATGAGATAGATAGATAGAAGATAAAAGGAGTAGATGATAGATAGGAGATAGATAGATAGGAGATAAATAATATATTGAGAGAGATGTTTAGATAATATGAGATAGATATGAGATGATAGATATGGGATAGATAGGAGATAGATAGATAGATAGATAGATAGTATGAGTAGATAGAAAGATGAATGAGATAGATTGAGATAGATAGATGAATGAGATAAATATGAATAGATAGGAGATAGATAGATAGTAGGAGAAGTAGATATGGGATAGATAGAAATATAATGATAGATAGATATGAGATAGATAATATAGGAGATAAATAATTTTAGAGAGAGAGATAATGAGATAGATAGATAGATAGGATGAAGATATGGTTAGAAAGGGGGGGGAGAAGATAGTATGAGATAGCTAAGCTCCTTTTTAACTTTTTTTTCAATATTTGATGAGGGTGCAAGTTTTTTCCGATAATATGTCATGCATATAACCATTGACAGAGGTCTTATGTTTGCTGGCACCTAACTTTATATTGATTATAGGGAGTGCTACCTATTTCTCATCGATAGATAGACATGAGATATATAGATATGAGATAGATAGGAGATAGATAGATAGATAGATAGGAGATAGATAGATATGGGATAGATAGATAGATAAGATGATAGATAGATAGTAGATAGATAGATATAGATAGATAGATAGATAGGAGATAGATAGATAGATAGATAGATAGATATGAGATAGATAGATAGAGAGATAGATAGAAAGATAGATAGGAGATAGATAGATAGATAGGAGATAGATAGATAAATAGATGAGATAGATAGATAGGAGATAGATATGAGATAGAGAGATAGATAGATAGATATAAGATAGATAGATAGATTGATGTAATAGTAATAAATGACCACGAGGTGGCACAAAACCAGAGGGAATCCAGCAGCAGTTTTTCGCAGTCTGGCTGGGACAGCGCACAACAGGCCTCAGGCATACGAGGAAACACAGCTGCAAATGGGCAATAATTAAGCACATGGTAACAAACAGAGGAACTGGGAGAAGTAAAACCTCGCTTAAAATAAAACTATAAAACCCTGATCTTCCTGCAGCAGAAACCAAGATTCAGAGAGCAAAACTGCGTTATTGCCGGGAAACCGAGGAAGAGAGAACAGGAGATAAACTTATAGACGGGTCCCCAGCTACAATGGAGGCAGCGTGCAGCAGGTTAGTAAAGGGAAAGAAGCCATATACATACCATAAGTACAAGGTAAATCCTGCATATTTATGTTATTACTACATATATATATATATATATACTATATACTACATATATATTTATATATATATATATATATATATATATATATATATATATATATATATATTATATATATATATATATATATTAGAACGACACTGAAAATTCCCTTGTCTAGGACAGATCATATGCAAAGGGGTGAAGTTTGGGGGTCTGATTTACAGTCTATTTTATTAATTAAAAATTTTATAATTTAATACCTGCTTTGTGTAATGTATACCGCTAGTACCGGTCTGCTGTGTAATGTATACCGCTAGTACCGGTCTGCTTTGTAATGTATACCGCTAGTACCGGTCTGCTGTGTAATGTATACCGCTAGTACCGGTCTGCTGTGTAATGTATACCGCTAGTACCGGTCTGCTGTGTAATGTATACCGCTAGTACCGGTCTGCCGTGTAATGTATACCGCTAGTACCGGTCTGCCGTGTAATGTATACCGCTAGTACCGGTCTGCGGTGTAATGTATACCGCTAGTACCGGTCTGCGGTGTAATGAATACCGCTAGTACCGGTCTGCCGTGTAATGTATACCGCTAGTACCGGTCTGCGGTGTAATGAATACCGCTAGTACCGGTCTGCCGTGTAATGTATACCGCTAGTACCGGTCTGTCGTGTAATGTATACCGCTAGTACCGGTCTGCGGTGTCCGCTGTGTAATGTATGGGCTCTCGGTGGGTAAACCGCTGCACACTGTCTGTCATGTGCTCCAGCCCCATGTCTGCAGTAATGCGCCTCCCCTCTAGGAGTGCACGGGCCGTTCCACGTGTTGGGGCAGAGACGCCCTTAGGTTAAAGTGATTTGTCTTAGATAAGTCGCCTGGGAATATTAATATAGTGAAGGGGAAGTCTCTGCGGTGTCTACACCTATATTTTGACGGAGTCTTTTCTGCTGGCAGCTATGTTCCCATAGGTGTGTACTGTACGGCTCCAGTCCACACTGTAACACATAGTGCAACATTGCCTGTATGAGCCCGACTCTATAAGTGCTAAGACTGTCCTCAAGACCGAGCTGGTGACCCAGTCAGTATGCAGTATGGGCTTGTAATGTTTGGGACGCAGGAAGGAGCTTGGGACAAGATGGAGGCTTAACAGGCTTTTACTCACCGCTCAGTAACTTGAGAATACACCTATGGTTTCTCAATACATTTAGATGCAACTGAGACTCCGCTCTCCTCTTTATGCCTTTGTAGCAGCATAGACTATTGTGGTGTATCGCTAGGTGAACGCAGCGCTCCCCTGTACTGGGAACTCCCGTAGAACAGAACGGAGAACACAGAGCTCCCCTGTACTGGAAACTCCCATAGACCAGAATGGAGAACACAGCGCTCCCCTGTACTGGGAACTCCCATAGAGGAGAATGGTTAGAGACCTTCTGCTTCTCCACCTTCCACTTTAGGAGGTCACACAGATGCTCCATAGGGTTTAGGTCTGGAGACGCTTGGCCAGTCCAGCACCTTTACCCTCATTCTCTTTAGCAAGGCAGTGGGGGTCTTGGAGGTGTTTGGGGTCGTTCTCACGTTAGATACTGCCCTGCGGCCCAGAAGGGAGGGGATCATGCTCTGCTTCAGGATGTCACAGTACATGTTGGCATTCATAGTTTCCTGAATGAACTGTAGCTCCCCACAGCCGGCAGCACTCATGCAGCCCCAAACCATGACACTCCCACCACCATGCTGGACTGTAGGCAGACACACTTGTCTTTGTCCTCCTCACCTGGTTGCCGCCACACACACCTGACACCATCTGAACCATATGAGTTTATCTTGGGCTCATCAGACACAGGACATGGTTCCAATAATCTATGTCCTTAGTCTGCTTGCCTTCAGCAAACTGTTTGCAGACTTTCTTGTGCATCATCTTTAGAAGAGGCTTCCTTCTGGGACGACAGCCATGCAGACCTATGCAGTGTGCAGCGTATGGTCTGAGCACTGACAGGCTGACCCTTCACCCCTGTAACCTCTGCAATGCTGGCTGCACTCATCTCTGGATATGACGCTCAGCTCGTGCACTCAGCTTCTTTGCTCGACCATGGCGAGGCCTGTCCTGAGTTAAACCTACCTTAAACCACTGTATGGTTTTGGCTGCAGCTCAGTGTCAGGGGGTTGGCATCTTCTTATCGCCTCGGCCATCTTTATGTAGCGCAACAATTCTTTTTTTCAGATCCATAAGTGATTGGGTCTCCTCTGGATTCAGCAAAGGGGGACCTCTTGTCCCAGAACCTTGCAGGGAGGTGGCAATAAGGTTTAAAGGGAATCTGTCGCCAATTTTTTTTTTTAAACTTCTTAAATCAAGCCCCTGATCCATATTCTTTTCCTCTCAGTCGTTTTTATTTCCTGATTGTAGATTTCTCTATTCGGCCGTCTATATATGATTGTGGGGAAGACATTCTTGCTTGCACTGCTTTAAAAGCAGTCAGAGAGCTGCTTTACAGCAGCTTTATGCACATAGGATTCTTAAGACAGATTCTGTCTCATAGACTTGTATAGGAGAGTTTTAACTGTGAAGGGAGAGGGGGAGCTGTGACATCTCCTCTTGTGACTGGTGGATTCTGTGTTATCTGTACACAATGGTGTCTCCTTTCAGTGTGACAATCTTTTTACTGATAATGAGCAGACAACTGAAAATCTCTTTCTACAGAACAGGAAGTGTCAGACAATTATTAGGCCTAGTGGCTAAAGTGAAAACTGCAGGACTTAAGAATTATTAAAAAAAATTACTGAAAGTGATATGGAAAATTTAAAAAAAAAAAAAAAATTCCTAAAAAATGTGTTTAACATAAAAATGTGAGTTAAACAATAAGTCATTTTTTTATGACACATTCCCTTTAAAGGGAACCTGTCACATAGGTTATGCCCCTTGCTGAGGGCAGCACATAGCTAGTGTCAGACCTGCTGTTCCCAGCGCTGTGTCCCTTATTCTGTAAGATGCAGCAGTTTTAGAGCATTCACGCCTCAAATCTTATTCATGAGCAGGTGTTAGCTCCACCCACCAAAGGCTAGCTCCGCCCACACAGTTATTCACATGTTTCTACCTATTCAAAGTAATAGGTTTGTCAGTTGAGGTGGGCGGGGCTAGCCTTAGGTAGGCGGGGTTTGAAAAAAACTGACTCTCTGAAGGACTCTTCGAATGACTCTTCTGGCTGAAAACTGCAGATTTGAGCATTAAATACACGAAAACTCCAGCATCTTACAGAATAAGGGACACAGCGCTGGAAACGGCATGTCTGACACTATCTTGTTCTGCCCTCATCCAGGGGGGCATCACCTATGTGACAGGTTCTCTTTAAGGTGGGCTCTTCTCTTTTCACACAGGATGTGGTTCGCATCCGTGCAGAACCTGTAATTATGTGAACACAGGTCAACAGTTCTCTGACAATCAGGGAACTAAGATCCATAAAATTCGCCAGTACTTAAACTGCAACTCACACCATATTATTTACGTGGCCACGTGTACTATGTAAGATGCAGTATGTGGGTAACACCACGAGAAGATTGAAAACGCGGTTTTTGGAACATCTAAACGATATAACCAATTTGTCCACTCGTAATCGATCTAATCTGTCTCTTCATTTTAGGGAAGTCCATAACTCTAATACAGGGGGTTTTAAGATTATGGGTATAGAGAGGATTATTAAACCCCTTCGCGGAGGAGATTTGGATAAATTATTACACGATAGGGAGGCATTTTGGATACTTACTCTAAACTCCTCAGTACCCAATGGACTTAATCTCAGACGTGAGTTAATGTTCCATTATTAATTTATGGGTTATCTGGGTTTGTAGGAAGGATGTCTCGCTCCTTGTTTTCTTCCTGGATATGTGAACTAATGCATGCATGTTTAATAATTTTTGTCTTGCTAATTCTTGACAATATACGCTTACAAATGTGTTTTCTTGTATCATCAGGAGATTTTATGGTTTTTCTCTTCGGGCGCCGTCTCCCCAGCCTCCCTTGTGTATAGCTTTAACAGCAGTGGCACCATATGGGGACATTGTGCATGCGCGGACTTTGCCCTTACCAGCTTTGGTCCGTTCGGGCTCAGTGCGCATGTCATGTCATCACGTCCGGCCGGCTGTTTCCGTTCCGGAAGCATACATGGCGAGTGGAGGATTCAGCAGCCCGATGTTTAAGTTGTAAGTACTTGTTATTTTATTTAAGTATATATAAGGTGTACAGTTGCAATTGTTTTTATACTATGACTAAGGGCGTTGTATCGCCCGAAACGCGTCAGATTTGATCTTTGGGGACCATATGTACTGCGGTGGTGCGTGCTTTTATATATTACAATAAACGTCATTAAGTTTTATTATGGAGAGTTGGACCCGCTGGATTGCTTCTTTCTAAAGTTATGGACCGCATCCCTGTGCACTCTGTGTGACTTTTTTTGCACCTGGTTGAAGAGCGCACGTGCTCAGGCTTCATAAAAACCTTCTCTTTATTTCTGCCAACCTCGATTACACAACATTTGGCTCTTACGTGATTTTCGTCAGGCATAAAATCTGTCAGCAAACAGAGCATCTAGAGGAGGAGCAATGAAAACAATGAATTGCCATCGATTATCCCACAGCTGCCCCCCTCACCCTTCCCCCACCGTGCTTCATACCACAACTTGTTTGCCTCTTGATTATAGAATTGTTACCATATTGATATACTCTCTCATTTCACCATGTGTATAACATTACAAGAACCCACAAGTGAGAACAATGCCCGAGATCTGTTCCAGAAAATAGAACACTGGGTGTGCTCCTCTGCGCATGCGCCGTGTCCTCCTAATCTCAGTGCGCATGCGCCAGGTCTAAAATGCCACATGTGTGTGTTGTGCACTGACAGGCAATTAGCTGCAGCATCACATAGAGATAGATTAACTAATCCCCATGTTCTTATATACTGGATCAGATCCAAAACACGGGAAGGAAACTATCAACTGTAACGAGACGTAACATAAGCCTCCACATGGCCCTAATGTGACCATATACATGTAGCCCCTAAGGGACTATTGCCACATATATATATGTATATCATTCGGAGACTTCTCACAACCTGTTTGTGGGTCATTCATTCTCACCTCCTGCACAAAAAGGACAAATCAGAGTCTTATATTGACCATTTCTTAAACCAGCATCTGAATACATGGAGCAGGGTCAGTTGTCAGCTCTTCATCAGTGCACGGGCAGCCCCTGTATGTGTGTATATATATATACACACACACACACTCATATATATATATACACACACATATATATACACACACACACACTCATATATATACAAACACACACTCAGTCATATATAGACAGACCCGCTCATATATTATATATATATATATATATATATATATATATATATATATATACACACACACACACTCATATATATACAGACACATATATATATATATATATATATATATATATACACACACACACACATATATATCCCTGTGGCCAAGTCGTTGTTTGAGCAGGAAATCTCCGAGTCCAGGCCACTTATCTCATGTGCCCGGTGCATCCAAGAGGCTGCAGGGGGTGACATTTTGGCAGCTATATAGACCCTTCCTGCTTTACCGTTCTCTGGATATCATCGCCCCCTTAGGTTCGTCCAGCCGAAGGCGCTGTAGTAGGGCTTACCTGCACCCAAATCCAGTATGGCCATAAGGGAGTGATGGCCCCACCGCACTTCAGGAAGCAGTGGTGCAGGGGGTCGGCGTACAGAGGGCGATACACCCAGCACCCTTACTGTATCCAGTGCCACCTATCTGCACTGTGCAGCATGGACCTGTGTCTAGTCAGATCTTATGGTTTTTTAGGTTCACACCCTCACAGTTTGGGGGCGCTGTGCAGTGACGGATCAGTGCAGCTCTCTCCTGATTGGCTGGAGGTGACAATCACCTTACAATGGGGCAGCAGTTTATAGCTACTTTACCTTCTGTGTTATGTATGTTTGATGTCGCCGATAGTTTCTGGATTATTTGGGGTCTATATTTTAACCTGTGTAGATGAGGGCAGCTTCCCTCCCCTGAATTGGACCCCTAACCCCAAAGTCCACCTTTCTTTTGTAAAACAATCAGAATGAAGGAGCCGGCGACAAGTTCAAAGATTTTATTGGTAGTTATAACAATGATATAAAACATCTCCCCCCTCCGTACATTACATGATGGCGCTTTCCTTTAAGTCCATGGTCATGCAGCTTATGAAGATGATAAATTCCTTGAAGCTGATCTTATTGTCACCGTCCATGTCCAGCTGCTTAAAAAGGTCGTTGAGAAACTTTTCCTTATTGGGATGTTTCTGTGATAAGACAGGTAAAGTGTTACTGAGGGATACCACACTGTATGTACTGACTAATGTAATTATACTATTCTGAGATGCTAGTGCAGGGGGCGGGGCTGTGACAACCTCACTACTGCCCCTATCACCATCTATAGATGCTAGAGCTGGGGGCGGGGCTGTGACATCACTACTGCCCATATCACTATCTATAGATGCTAGTGCAGGGGGCGGGTCTGTGACATCACTACTTCCCTTATCACCATCTATAGATGCTAGAGCTGGGGGCGGGGCTGTGACACCCTCACTATTGCCCCTATCACCATCTATAGATGCTAGAGCAGGGGGCGGGGTTGTGACACCCTCACTACTGCCCCTATCACCATCTATAGATGCTAGTGCAGGGGGCGGGTCTGTGACATCACTACTGCCCCTATCACCATCTATAGATGCTAGTGCTGGGGGCGGGGATGCGACAACCTCACTACTGCCCCTATCACCATCTATAGATGCTAGAGCTGGGGGCGGGGCTGTGACAACCTCACTACTGCCCCTATCACCATCTATAGATGCTAGTGCAGGGGGCGGGGCTGTGACATCACTACTTCCCTTATCACATCTATAGATGCTAGAGCTGGGGGCGGGGCTGTGACAACCTCACTACTTCCCTTATCACCATCTATAGATGCTAGAGCTGGGGGCGGGGCTCTGTCAGTGCTGGGGGTCTAGCAGGAAAAGCACCTGGGCTGTGGGGTCTCCTCCTGTCTCTTGCAGGGACTGCTAAAGCAAATCTAAGTAATAAATGACATCTGGGCACTTACACACAAGGCTGGGAACTGGTCTTCAACCAGATTAATCATCTCTTTCTTGCTCAGGCTGTTGCTGTCTCCGTCGCTCTTTGCATGTTTGTGGTAGACGGCGATCATGCCGATCATCAGGTCTTGCAGATTTAACGACGCCATCTGAGGAGAGAGCAAAGATGACGTGAAAATGACCCCCAGGTGTGACTGTGGCTATGATCTCCCTGTGACTGAACACCCCTATTACCCCACTCTGGAAATAGAGGGGCGCTATATAACCCGTCTGTAATGGCCGTGTCCTCCTCTACAAGGTGTTAATAATAACACAGCTGCCATTTCCAGCTCCCGTACATAATGCGCTGTAATATGGAAAGCTGCCCCGGACGTGTCCTCCGGAGGATACAGGCAAATCACATAGGGGACAAGTATCAGGAGCAGGTAACTGTATGCAGGACAACCCCCCGCCCTGAGATCCCGGCTCCTGTCATGTGCTGCACTATTATCCTAATCTGAGCTGCACGAGGTGTCATCTGAAGAAAATACATTTTTACTCAGACACACCCCAAGAGAAGAGAGCAGCGATGCTCCCATGTCACAGCTTATGGAGGATGAGAAAAGAGACAGCACAGAGTATACAGGACTGCAGGAGAGAGCAGAGACAGTATACAAGGCTGCAGGAGAGAGCAGAGACCGTATACAAGGCTGCAGGAAAGAGCAGAGACCGTATACAAGGCTGGAGGAGAGAGCAGAGACCGTATACAAGGCTGGAGGAGAGAGCAGAGACCGTATACAAGGCTGGAGGAGAGAGCAGAGACGTATACCAAGGCTGGAGGAGGGGGGCAAGAGACCGTTTTACAAGGCTGGAGGAGAGAGCAGAGACCGTTTTAAAAAGGCTGGAGGAGAGAGCAGGGGGACCGTATACAAGGCTGGAGGAGAGAGCAGGGGACCGTATACAAGGCTGGAGGAGAGAGCGAGACCGTTAAAAAAAAAAAAAAAAAAAAACAAGGCTGGAGGAGAGCGCAGAGACCGTATACAAGGCTGGAGGATAGAGCAGAGACCGTATACAAGGCTGGAGGAGAGAGCAGAGACCGTATACAAGGCTGGAGGAGAGAGCAGAGACCGTATACAAGGCTGGAGGAGAGAGCAGAGACCGTATACAGGGCTGCAGGAGAGAGCAGCAGTGACCTTATGCAAGACTGGAGGAGAGAGCAGAGACCGTATACAAGACTGGAGGAGAGAGCAGGGACAGTATACAAGACTGGAGGAGAGAGCAGGGACAGTATACAAGACTGGAGGAGAGAGCAGAGACAGTATACAAGACTGGAGGAGAGAGCAGAGACGGTATACAAGACTGGAGGAGAGAGCAGAGACGGTATACAAGACTGGAGGAGAGCGCAGAGACGGTATACAAGACTGGAGGAGAGCGCAGAGACAGTATACAAGACTGGAGGAGAGCGTATAGACGGTATACAAGACTGGAGGAGAGCGCAGAGACAGTATACAAGACTGGAGGAGAGAGCAGAGACGGTGTACAAGACTGGAGGAGAGAGCAGAGACGGTATACAAGACTGGAGGAGAGAGCAGGGACCGTATACAAGACTGGAGGAGAGAGCAGAGACAGTATACAAGACTGGAGGAGAGAGCAGAGACCGTATACAAGACTGGAGGAGAGAGCAGAGACGGTATACAAGACTGGAGGAGAGAGCGGAGACGGTATACAAGACTGGAGTAGAGCGCAGAGACGGTATACAAGACTGGAGGAGAGAGGAGAGACGGTATACAAGACTGGAGGAGAGAGCAGAGACGGTATACAAGACTGGAGGAGAGAGCAGAGACGGTATACAAGACTGGAGGAGAGAGCAGAGACGGTATACAAGACTGGAGGAGAGAGCAGAGACGGTATACAAGACTGGAGGAGAGCGTATAGACGGTATACAAGACTGGAGGAGAGCGTATAGACGATATACAAGACTGGAGGAGAGCGTATAGACGGTATACAAGACTGGAGGAGAGAGCAGAGACGGTATACAAGACTGGAGGAGAGAGCAGAGACGGTATACAAGACTGGAGGAGAGAGCAGAGACGGTATACAAGACTGGAGGAGAGAGCGGAGACGGTATACAAGACTGGAGGAGAGAGCGGAGACAGTATACAAGACTGGAGGAGAGAGCAGAGACGGTATACAAGACTGGAGGAGAGAGCAGGGACGGTATACAAGACTGGAGGAGAGAGCAGAGACGGTATACAAGACTGGAGGAGAGAGTATAGACAGTATACAAGACTGGAGGAGAGTATATAGACAGTATACAAGACTGGAGGAGAGAGTATAGACAGTATACAAGACTGGAGGAGAGGATATAGACAGTATACAAGACTGGAGGAGAGCGTATAGACGGTATACAAGACTGGAGGAGAGCGTATAGACGGTATACAAGACTGGAGGAGAGAGCAGAAGGGCGGTATACAAGACTGGAGGAGAGAGCAGGACGGTTACAAGACTGGAGGAAAAAGAGCAGAGACGGTATACAAGACTGGAGGAGAGAGCAGAGACGGTATACAAGACTGGAGGAGAGAGCAGAGACGGTATACAAGACTGGAGGAGAGAGCAGAGACGGTATACAAGACTGGAGGAGAGAGCAGAGACGGTATACAAGACTGGAGGAGAGAGCAGAGACGGTATACAAGACTGGAGGAGAGGGCAGAGACCATATACGAGACTGGAGGAGAGACAGTATACAAGACTGGAGGAGAGAGCAGAGACGGTATACAAGACTGGAGGAGAGAGCAGAGACGGTATACAAGACTGGAGGAGAGAGCAGAGACAGTATACAAGACTGGAGGAGAGAGCAGAGACAGTATACAAGACTGGAGGAGAGAGCAGAGACAGTATACAAGACTGGAGGAGAGAGCAGAGACAGTATACAAGACTGGAGGAGAGAGCAGAGACAGTATACAAGACTGGAGGAGAGAGCAGAGACAGTATACAAGACTGGAGGAGAGAGCAGAGACAGTATACAAGCATTGTCTTGCAGGAGCCACTCACCAGGTAATGCGGTAGTGCAGGATACAGAGGAATAAGAGAAGAAGGTGCCAGTGAGGCGAGACGGTGCCCAATATATAGACACGGGGAGGGGGGGGGGGTGCTCCCTCCATCCCACAGATTAGAGACGGGTGTCTGGTCAACCAAAGGGGGGAACTCCTCCTCTCTGCTGATTGGCTTCTGCTGTTTTGGCTTTTCAGCAGCCTGTCCTATCCAAGAGAGCCCAAAATTGCAAAACTCGCTGCTTAACCCCTTCCTGGCTCGGAGGTGCCACACCCTGTGCTGGGCGCTGGCTGCGCTCTGGGGAAGCCTCATGCAGTGCGAGAAAACGGATCGAGAAGGGGGCTGCAGCCTGAGCCTGATCACTGCCGGGGAATGGGGAGCGGATTGTCTACATGCTGCACAGTCTATAGCCTGAGGGGACACTCCTGACACATCCTCAGCCCAGCCGAAATCTCACCTGTGTGCACAGGGCTGCCAGCAGTGCCTGGATAAATACTACTTGTACTACTAGTATTCTTCTACTGCTACGACTACTGTTATACTACTGCTACTATTCTTCTACTGCTACGACTACTGTTATACTACTGCTACTATTCTTCTACTGCTACGACTACTGTTATACTACTGCTACTATTCTTCTATTGCTCCTTTTACACCTGTTACTATTTATACTGCTGCTATTACTGCCACCTCTACTTCCATTACTACTATTGCTTCCATTACATTTGCTACTATTACTACAGTTACCTATTTTGCCGCTACTAATACTGCTGCAACTAACCAAAGAACTATAGAAGATATCATCTTCTGAGAAATAATCAGTATAATCTCATATTCTGTCTTCTCTATCACCTCCCGATGCTACTTTATACTATTTATAGTCAATCATATCAGACATAAAGCACTAGTATTAGTCAATATTATATTTACCCTCTAATACTGGTTATAGTATCTGTTCTGCCCTGTACTACTAGTAACAGTCTTTAGACTCCACTTTATACTACATGTAATGGTTACTAGCTGCCCTGTACTACTAGTAACAGTCTTTAGACTCCACTTTATACTACATGTAATGGTTACTAGCTGCCCTGTACTACTAGTAACAGTCTTTAGACTCCACTTTATACTACATGTAATGGTTACTAGCTGCCCTGTACTACTAGTAACAGTCTTTAGACTCCACTTTATACTACATGTAATGGTTGCTAGCTGCCCTGTACTACTAGTAACAGTCTTTAGACTCCACTTTATACTACATGTAATGGTTACTACCTGCCCAGTATTACTAGTAATAATTCATACCTACTCTGTGAAACGAGTAACCGCATATAGATACAAAGATACCTGCCGTATTCTACTAGTGATAGTCTATAGATTATATTACTAGTAATAATTATCGGTCCTGTACTACTAACAACATTTAAGAGAGTCTGCTGTAAACTAGTACTGATAGATAATACGTGGCCCATACTGCACCGTCTATAGATTGTACTGGTAATAATGAAAACTTGACCCCTACTTCTCATAACTCCCAGTAGATTATTTTGTATACTGCAAGTAAAAGAGAATGCCCGCCCTGTACTACTAGTAATAGTCCATAGGTTGTATTGTATACTACTAGTAGTAGAGAATACCCGCCCTGTACTACTAGTAATAGTCCATAGGTTCTATTGTATACTACTAGTAATAGACAATGCCTGCCCTGTACTACTAGTAATAGTCCATAGGTTCAATTGTATACTTCTAGTAATAGATAATGCCTGCCCTGTACTACTAGTAATAGTCCATAGGTTCTATTGTTTACTACTAGTATTAGAGAATACCTGCCCTGTACTACTAGTCATAGTCCATAGGTTCTATTGTATACTACTAATAATAGACAATGCCTGCCCTGTACTACTAGTAATAGTCCATAGGGTCTATTGTATACTACTAGTAATAGAGAATACCTGCCCTGTACTACTAGTAATAGGCCATAGGTTCTATTGTATATTACTAGTAATAGAGAATGCCTTCCCTGTACTACTAGTAATAGTCCATAGGTTCTATTGTATATTACTAGTAAAAGAGAATACCTGTCCTGTACTACTAGTAATAGCCCATATGTTCTATTGTATTCTACTAGTAGTAGAGAATACCCGCCCTGTACTACTAGTAATAGTCCATAGGTTGTATTGTATACTACTAGTAGTAGAGAATACCCGCCCTGTACTACTAGTAATAGTCCATAGGTTCTATTGTATACTACTAGTAGTAGAGAATACCCGCCCTGTACTACTAGTAATAGTCCATAGGTTCAATTGTATACTACTAGTAGTAGAGAATACCCGCCCTGTACTATATGTAATAGTCCATAGGTTCTATTGTATATTACTAGTAATAGACAATGCCTGCCCTGTACTACTAGTAATAGTCCATAGGTTCTATTGTATACTACTAGTAGTAGAGAATACCCGCCCTGTACTACTAGAAATAGTCCATAGGTTCTATTGTATACTACTAGTAGTAGAGAATACCCGCCCTGTACTACTATTAATAGTCCATAGGTTTCAATTGTATACTACTAGTAATAGACAATACCTGTCCTGTACTACTAGTCATAGTCCATAGGTTCTATTGTATACTACTAGTAATAGACAATGCCTGCCCTGTACTATTAGTAATAGTCCATAGGTTCTTTTGTATACTCCTAGTAGTAGAGAATACCCGCCCTGTACTACTAGTAATAGTCCATAGGTTCAATTTTATACTGCTAGTAATAGACAATGCCTGCCCTGTACTACTAGTCATAGTCCATAGGTTCTATTGTATACTACTAGTAATAGACAATGCCTGCCCTGTACTATTAGTAATAGTCCATAGGTTCTATTGTATATTACTAGTAACAGAGAATATCTGCCCTGTACTACTAGTAATAGTCCATAGGTTCAATTGTTTACTACTAGTAATAGTCCACAGATATTTTGCTGCCCAGTCAGTTATTCCCTTACGTCCTCCGGCAGCACAATGATGGGAGTATTCCTTTCGCTTTGTACGAACATTTTAATGAAATTGGCAGCTAATTAGTGAAGCCCCCTGACCCTGTAGAGGTTGTCTGGCTGCTCCCGTCGTGCTTTCTTCCTCTGTCCTCTATGCAGTATTTGGGCTTGTTTTGGGGGTGCACCCCTTGCTGGGCTCTCGGTGGGTGAAGCTGCTGCTTGCCTCCTGTCATGTGCTTCAGCTCGTTGTCTGCAGTAATGCGCCTCTCCTTCCCTCTAGGCAGACTGACTTCACACCCCACGGGCCGCTCCCCGTGCTGGGGCTGAGACGCCTCCATGGTTTCAGAGATCTTTCATAGATAAGTCGCCTGAGAATATTAATATTGTGAAGAGGAAATCTCTGCGGTGTTATGTGTCTACACCCGTATTCCTAAGAGCTGTATCTGGGAGCAATGTAATTGTGGTAGCAATGAAGTAACAATGAAGTAGCTATAGCGACCAGTGCTGGCAGCCTATCAGGAGAGATCGAACAGGTCTGTAGCTATAGCGACCAGTGCTGGCAGCCTATCCGGAGAGATCGAACATGTCTGTAGCAATAGCGACCCACATTAGCAGCCTATCAGGAGAGATCGAACAGGTCTGTAGCTATAGCGACCAGTGCTGGCAGCCTATCCGGAGAGATCGAACAGGTCTGTAGCAATAGCGACCCACATTAGCAGCCTATCAGGAGAGATCGAACAGGTCTGTAGCTATAGCGACCTGAGGAGCTGACACAGCCCATACAAGAGGGGATATCTAGAAATAGGTCGGACACTGTTAATGGACACATATTACAAAGTGACTTGTTTCTGCAAGATCTTGAGTGTAAAAATCAATCCTTGTAGTGAGACGCACTCAGGACGCACGCGCCAAAAATGCTGTGTGTGTTGCTGACAGCGAATTGTCCACACTGCGACCATAAACTAAGGAGAGCTAGAAGAATCTGATATAATGGCAATAGGATTAGATTGAAAACACTGGAATAAAACTAACATAACATAAACCTCCGCACCGTCCCCAGCTGGGCCCGAAAGCAGATAACAATGTGGCCATATACACATAGCCCCTATGGAACTATTGCCACATATATGCCATATGTATCCAATGTATCCTCCTGTGTATAAAGGACAAATCAGTCTTATATTGACCATTCCTTAAACCACCATGTGAAAGCATTGGATTCTGGATTATTTGGGGTCTATATTTTTGCCCCCCTGACGTTCTAATGCTGTAAAACAATCAGAATGAAGGAGCCGGCGACAAGTCCAAAGATTTTATTGATAGATATAATAATGATATAAAACATCCCCCCCTCCGTGCGCTACATGTGTTGCTTTAAGGCGAGGGTCACGCAGCTTATGAAGAAGACAAATTCCTTGAAGGTGACCTTATTGTCGCCGTCCATGTCCATCTGTCCAATTACTCCTTTGAGTATCTGATCCTTATTTTCATTTTTCTGTGATAAGACAGGTAGAGAGTTAGAGTGATACAACAGTCGATTTATACAGTGTATTGTCAGTATTCAGAGATGCTAGTGCAGGGGGCGGGGCTGTGACAACCTCACTACTGCCCCTATCACCATCTATAGATGCTAGTGCAGGGGGCGGGACTTTGACAACCTCACTATGCCCCTATCACCTCTATAGATGCTAGTGCAGGGCGGGGCTGTGACACCTCACTACTGCCCTATCACCATCTAGAGATGCTAGTGCAGGGGGCGGGGCTGTGACATCACTACTGCCCCTATCACCATCTATAGATGCTAGAGCTGGGGGTGGGGCTGTGACAACCTCACTACTGCCCCCTATCACCATCTATAGATCCTAGAGCTGGGGGTGGGGCTGTGACATCACTACTGCCCCCTAACACCATCTATAGATGCTAGAGCGGGGGCGGGCTGTTGACATCACTACTGCCCCTATCACCATCTATAGATGCTAGTGCAGGGGGCGGGACTGTGACAACCTCACTACTGCCCCTATCACCATCTATAGATGCTAGTGCAGGGGGCGGGGCTGTGACAACCTCACTACTGCCCCTATCACCATCTATAGATGCTGGGGGCGGGGCTGTGACAACCTCACTACTGCCCCTATCACCATCTATAGATGCTAGTGCAGGGGGCGGGGCTGTGACATCACTACTGCCCCTATCACCATCTATAGATGCTAGTGCAGGGGGCGACGCTGTGACATCACTACTGCCCCTATCACTATAGATGCTAAGCTGGGGCGGGCTGTGACAACCCACTACTGCCCTTATCACCATTTATTGATGCTAGATCAGTGGGCGTGGGTGTGACAACCTCACTACTGCCCCTATCACCATCTTTAGATGCTAGTGCAGGGGGCGGGGCTGTGACAACCTCACTACTGCCCCTATCACCATCTATAGATGCTAGAGCAGGGGGCGGGGCTGTGGCAACCTCACTACTGCCCCTATCACCATCTATAGATGCTAGAGCAGGGGGCGGGGCTGTGACAACCTCACTACTGCCCCTATCACCATCTATAGATGCTAGAGCAGGGGGCGGGGCTGTGACAACATCTCACTACTGCCCCTATCACCATCTATAGATGCTAGATCAGGGGGCGGGGCTCTGACCACCTCACTACTGCCCTTATCACTATCTATAGATGCTAGAGCTGGGGGCGGGGCTGTGACATCACTACTGCCCTTATCACCATCTATAGATGCTAGTGCTGGGGGCGGGGCTGTGACAACACTACTGCCCCTATCACCATCTATAGATGCTAGAGCTGGGGGCGGGGCTGTGACAACCTCATTACAGCCCCTATCACCATCTATAGATGCTAGAGCTGGGGGCGGGGCTGTGACAACCTCATTACAGCCCCTATCACCATCTATAGATGCTAGTGCTGGGGGCGGGGCTGTGGCATCACTACTGCCCCTATCACCATCTATAGATGCTAGAGCAGGGGGCGGGGCTGTGACATCACTACTGCCCCTATCACCATCTATAGATGCTAGTGCAGGGGGCGGGGCTGTGGCATCACTACTGCCCCTATCACCATCTATAGATGCTAGTGCAGGGGGCGGGGCTGTGACATCACTACTGCCATTATCACCATCTATAGATGCTAGAGCTGGGGGCAGGGCTGTGACAACCTCATTACTGCCCCTATCACCATCTATAGATGCTAGAGCTGGGGGCGGGGCTGTGACAACCTCATTACTGCCCCTATCACCATCTATAGATGCTAGTGCTGGGGGCGGGGCTGTGACAACCTCACTATTCATAGACTTATATTACAGGTTTTCCAAGTACTGGTAACTACTGGTGCTCATGCTTTATGGACTGGGCTCGGTCAGTGCTGGGAGGCCCAGCAGGAGAAGCACCCAGCCTCCAGCCCTGACCCAGTATCTGGGACGTGGGGGCCCTTCCTGCCTCTTTCACGGATGATGGACGGACACTTACAGTCAGGGCTGGGAATTCCTTCTTGGCCATTTCCACGAGTTCAGTCTGGCTCAGGGTGCTGCTGTCTCCATCGCCCTTGGCATATTTATCAAAAATGGCGATCATGCCGATCATCAGGTCTTGCAGAGACATTGCGATCTGGGAAAGGAAGACAGACAGTCGGACGGTGACTCCCAGCATTGGTTATGGTGTGACTGGACACGTCCCATTGCCCTACACTGGAAATGGTCAGCAGCTCGGGCTAAACGCTCCAGCAGAAGGGGGCGCTATATCTGATGTCTAATGCCCGTGTCTAGCACTAGAATCCCGATTGCAATAGGCCACAACTATCAATAATCAGATATAATGTTTTTGTACGGTGACACTTTTGGCCACGTTCATTGGTTCATAGATTTGGGGCATGTGTAGGACCAGCGGGCGGGCAGCAGCAGATGGGCCCGGGTGCTGGGTGCCACTCTACTGGGGTATTTCCATTCAGAATTGGAGCAGGAGTTGTCTCTTCCTGTGCAGCCTGAGCATTAGAGGGGTTAATAAGAACATACACAATGCGCTGTAATATGGAAAGCTGCCCCGGACGTGTCCTCCGGAGGATACAGGCAATTCACATAGGGGACAAGTATCAGGAGCAGGTAAATGTCTGCAGAGCACCCCCCGCCCTGAGATCCCGGCTCCTGTCATGTGCTGCACTATTATCCTAATCTGAGCTGCACGAGGTGTCATCTGAAGAAAATACATTTTTACTCAGACACACCCCAAGAGAAGAGAGCAGCGATGCTCCCATGTCACAGCTTATGGAGGATGAGAAAAGAGACAGCACAGAGTATACAGGACTGGAGGAGAGAGCAGAGACGGTATACAAGACTGGAGGAGAGGGCAGAGACAGTATACAAGACTGGAGGAGAGGGCAGAGACAGTATACAAGACTGGAGGAGAGAGCGGAGACGGTATACAAGACTGGAGGAGAGAGCAGAGACAGTATACAAGACTGGAGGAGAGAGTATAGACAGTATACAAGACTGGAGGAGAGAGCAGAGACAGTATACAAGACTGGAGGAGAGAGCAGAGACAGTATACAAGACTGGAGGAGAGAGCAGAGACAGTATACAAGACTGGAGGAGAGAGTATAGACAGTATACAAGACTGGAGGAGAGAGCAGAGACAGTATACAAGACTGGAGGAGAGAGCAGAGACAGTATACAAGACTGGAGGAGAGGGCAGAGACAGTATACAAGACTGGAGGAGAGAGCAGAGACAGTATACAAGACTGGAGGAGAGAGCAGAGACAGTATACAAGACTGGAGGAGAGAGCAGAGAAGGTATACAAGACTGGAGGAGAGAGCAGAGAAGGTATACAGGACTGGAGGAGAGGGCAGAGATAGTATACAAGACTGGAGGAGAGAGCAGAGATAGTATACAAGACTGGAGGAGAGAGCAGAGACAGTATACAAGACTGGAGGGGAGGGCAGAGACAGTATACAAGACTGGAGGAGAGCTTATAGACAGTATACAAGACTCGAGCAGAGACAGTATACAAGACTGGAGCAGAGACAGTATACAAGACTGGAGGAGAGGACAGAGACAGGATATGAGACTGGAGGAGAGGGCAGAGACAGTATAGAGGACTGGAGGAGAGAACAGAGACAGTATAGAGGACTGGAGGAGAGGGCAGGGACAGTATAGAGGGCTGGAGGAGAGAGCGGAGACAGTATACAAGACTGGAGGAGAGGAGACAGTATACAAGACTGTAGAAGAGTATAGACAGTATAAAAGACTGGAGGAGAGAGCAGAGACAGTATACAAGACTGGAGGAGAGGAGACAGTATACAAGACTGTAGGAGAGTATAGACAGTATAAAAGACTGGAGGAGAGAGCAGAGACAGTATACAAGACTGGAGGAGAGGGCAGAGACAGTATACAAGACTGGAGGAGAGAGCAGAGACAGTATACAAGACTGGAGGAGAGGGCAGAGACAGTATACAAGACTGGAGGAGAGGGCAGAGACAGTATACAAGACTGGAGGAGAGGGCAGAGACAGTATACAAGACTGGAGGAGAGGGCAGAGACAGTATACGAGACTGGAGGAGAGGGCAGAGACAGTATACGAGACTGGAGGAGAGAACAGAGACAGTATAGAGAGCTGGAGGAGAGGGCAGAGAGTATAGAGGACTAGAGGAGAAGGCAGAGACAGTATAGAGGGCTGGAGGAGAGAGTGGAGACAGTATAGAGGGCTGGAGGAGAGGGCAGGGACAGTATAGAGGGCTGGAGGAGAGGGCAGGGACAGTATAGAGGGCTGGAGGAGAGGGCAGGGACAGTATAGAGGACTGGAGGAGAGGGCAGGGACAGTATAGAGGACTGGAGGAGAGGGCAGGGACAGTATAGAGGGCTGGAGGAGAAAGCGGAGACAGTATAGAGGGCTGGAGGAGAGGGCAGGGACAGTATAGATGTGTGGAGGAGAGGGCAGGGACAGTATAGAGGGCTGGAGGAGAAAGCGGAGACAGTATAGAGGGCTGGAGGAGAGGGCAGAGACCGTATAGAGGGCTGGAGGAGAAAGCGGAGACAGTATAGAGGGCTGGAGGAGAGGGCAGGGACAGTATAGAGGGCTGGAGGAGAGGGCAGGGACAGGATAGAGGGCTGGAGGAGAAAGCGGAGACAGTATAGAGGGCTGGAGGAGAGGGCAGGGACAGTATAGAGGGGTCGAGGAGAGGGCAGGGACAGTATAGAGGGCTGGGGGAGAAACCGGAGACGGTATAGAGGGCTGGAGGAGAGGGCAGGGACAGTATAGAGGGCTAGAGGAGAGGGCAGGGACAGTATAGAGAGCTGGAGGAGAGGGCAGGGACAGTATAGAGAGCTGGAAGAGAGGGCAGGGACAGTATAGAGAGCTGGAGGAGAGGGCAGGGACAGTATAGAGGGCTGGAGGAGAGGGCAGGGACAGTATAGAGGGCTGGAGGAGAGGGCAGGGACAGTATAGAGGGCTGGAGGAGAGGGCAGTGACCGTATAGAGGGCTGGAGGAGAGGGCAGAGACCGTATAGAGGGCTAGAGGAGAGGACAGGGACCGTATAGAGGGCTAGAGGAGAGGACAGGGACAGGATAGAGGGCTGGAGGAGAAAGCGGAGACAGTATAGAGGGCTGGAGGAGAAAGCGGAGACAGTATAGAGGGCTGGAGGAGAGGGCAGAGACAGTATAGAGGGCTGGAGGAGAGGGCAGGGACAGTATAGAGGACTGGAGGAGAGGGCAGGGACAGTATACAAGACTGGAGGAGAGGGCAGGGACAGGATAGAGGGCTGGAGGAGAAAGCGGAGACAGTATAGAGGGCTGGAGGAGAGGGCAGGGACAGTATAGAGGGCTGGAGGAGAGGGCAGGGACAGTATAGAGGGCTGGAGGAGAAAGCGGAGACAGTATAGAGGGCTGGAGGAGAGGGCAGGGACAGTATAGAGGGCTGGAGGAGAGGGCAGGGACAGGATATAGGGCAGGGACAGTATAGAGGGCTGGAGGAGAAAGCGGAGACAGTATAGAGGGCTGGAGGAGAGGGCAGAGACCGTATAGAGGGCTGGAGGAGAGGGCAGGGACAGGATAGAGGGCTGGAGGAGAGGGCAGGGACAGTATAGAGGGCTGGAGGAGAGGGCAGGGACAGTATAGAGGGCTGGAGGAGAAAGCGGAGACAGTATAGAGGGCTGGAGGAGAGGGCAGAGACCGTATAGAGGGCTAGAGGAGAAAGCGGAGACAGTATAGAGGGCTGGAGGAGAGGGCAGGGACAGTATAGAGGGCTGGAGGAGAGGGCAGGGACAGTATAGAGGGCTGGAGGAGAAAGCGGAGACAGTATAGAGGGCTGGAGGAGAGGGCAGGGACAGTATAGAGGGCTGGAGGAGAGGGCAGGGACAGTATAGAGGGCTGGAGGAGAGGGCAGGGACAGTATAGAGGGCTGGAGGAGAGGGCAGGGACAGTATAGAGGGCTGGAGGAGAGGGCAGGGACAGTATAGAGGGCTGGAGGAGAGGGCAGAGACCGTATAGAGGGCTGGAGGAGAGGGCAGGGACAGGATAGAGGGCTGGAGGAGAGGGCAGGGACAGTATAGAGGGCTGGAGGAGAGGGCTGGAGGACAGTATAGAGGGCTGGAGGAGAGGGCAGGGACAGTATAGAGGGCTGGAGGAGAGGGCAGGGACAGTATAGAGGGCTGGAGGAGAGGGCAGGGACAGTATAGAGGGCTGGAGGAGAGGGCAGGGACAGTATAGAGGGCTGGAGGAGAAAGCGGAGACAGTATAGAGGGCTGGAGGAGAGGGCAGGGACAGTATAGAGGGCTGGAGGAGAAAGCGGAGACAGTATAGAGGGCTGGAGGAGAGGGCAGGGACAGTATAGAGGGCTGGAGGAGATTGCGGAGACAGTATAGAGGGCTGGAGGAGAGGGCAGGGACAGTATAGAGGGCTGGAGGAGAGGGCAGGGACAGTATACATGGCTGGAGGAGAGGACAGACCCCGCATACAAGGTGTTGTCTAGGAGGCAGTGGGTCCGGTCGGTCTGGATGCAGGGGGCACTCACCAGGTAATGAGGCAGCGCAGGAGACGGAGGGAGGTCAGGACACGTTGGCCGTGAGGAGACCTTGCTCAATATATAGAGAGGTGGGGGTGGGCTCCTCCCTGGGCATCCCCTGGATTAGAGGGGGGGTGTCCTCCTGACTGGTCACTGCTAGACTCGTTTTTCAGCTTTTCATAGAAAGCCCAAAACTGTGAATCTACCGGCTTAACCCGTTCCTGACTAGGAGCAGGGGTGTAGCTATAGGGGGGTGCAGAGGTAGCAGTCGGCCCTGCAGCCTGAGGGGTCCCCAAAAGCCCTTCTGCCACAGCTGGGGGCCCTATTCCACTTTTTGCACAAGGGCCCAGGAGCCTCAAGTTACGCCCCTGACTAGGAGGTGTGCAGGGGGGGGGGGGACACACCCTGTACAATCACTTTGTTCTCCTTATGGTGAAGCCTCATACAATGGACTAAAAACCCGTCCTGACCTAATAGCTTTCACAGCAATGTATCCAGCTCAGCTTTTGAAGCTGTTACCTTATTACGATTCAATTATGTGTAATGAAGCGTCCTTCCACTCACTGACAGCAAGCAGAGATCTGTAGAAGGGAAGGGATTATAATACTGGGGCTGTAATAAACCAGAGATAATAGGAGTGGGTTCATGATGGACGATCAAAACCACAAGCAGTGGAGGTCAGGACAGGGGTCATCACCATGAGGATTATGGACGGTTTCTGGGGTAGATGTAGGGTCCTGTGATCTACTCAGTGCTGTGCAGTTACCTGATGCTCGGCCCTGCCCTGCTTCCACTACTCCTGCTACACCTGGGTGTGTCAGCAGCCGGAGGCAAGACCAGGGACACTCCTGACACGTTATGTCAGGGTGGAGGAGTCTGACATTCAGCAGCAAAGAGTCCTCGCCCCCGGCAGATTCTCACCTCTGTATTCGGCGCCACAAACAATCTCTAAATAGTTTCTACTATTGTAACTGCTGGTAGTAAAACTAATCCGACTGCCGCTCCAGTGATAAGGAGCCCAAGTTCTGACGCCATTAGTTCACATTATTCACCCTCTTCTCTGGTGGAAGAGCCCTGGGTGGGGTTCATCAGAGAGCCCAGAAGATGTCTGTATCCTTACCCCCAGCACGGAGAGTAAAGAATCTAATGGCCATGAAACGTCCGTACAACGACCGACATGTGTCAGAACGCTAGCAAAGGCAATTTCATGGGAACTGCGCCCCTCACAGAGCATTGTGGAATTGCAGGCGGAGAAGGTTGCAGAAGAAGTCCTCCCTGTCTCTAAGAACCCTCAGATGGTGGAAGGATCTCACAGATAGGAGGTCTATGGTTGAACCTCATTGATACAAATCTGTCCCAGTCCAGTTGGGGAGCTCGTGGGGAGGAGATCCCAGTGCAAGGCACCAGTAATTCACAGGAGAGGATCAGGTCATCAAATCTGAGAGAACGTAGAGCTATTCACATGGCCCCCAACACTTTGCCCCTCAGCTCAGAGGAAAGTTAGTAAGAGGCAGGGAAGACAACAAGAGGAGTCCTGGAGACAGGCAGGGGGCACGCGATCTAATCTCCATCTGAAGCAAGTGGCAATGATCATAGAAGGGGCAGGAAACAGCCTCACCCATCTGCCAGCAGTCCACATATGGGGCCTTATTAGCATGGTGGACGACCGTCGATGCCACTCATGTTGTGCCAGATGAGTGGTCCCTGAACCCGATCACCCAGGGATGGGCTGCGCTAGCGTTAGGTCTCATGGCGACGAGGTGGAGACGTTCTGTTCTGTGTATAAGAAGAACAATCCCTTACCAGTAGACACACTGTCCGTACCTTGGAGGTTCTGGAGGCCCCACAAATTCCCTCCAGTCTCCATGATACCGAGGATATTGATGAAACTCCAGCAACACCAGGTCTTGGCCTTGGCAGCATACGGTTCCTGCTACAGAGGTCTTTCAGATAAGTCATGGTCTGTGTAGGAGGTTGTCCCCAGTGCAGAACCTGGGGTTTCAGGGCATTCGGCTTTGCAATATCCTGACAGCCTGGAGGTTGACCAGCCCCTACTACCATGTAAGAGGGCAACCCTCTCCTCAAGAACATCTGCCCCAGAGATTCATGGAGGCTAAGAACCTGTGTCCTCAATCCAATCCCTCACTGGGATGTCTCTGTACAGAAAGATCCCAGTCACCTTTTTATTAGCTGTAAACTCAACCAAGAGGGTTGGAGAGCTCCAGGCCTTGGTCAGATCTTAAGTTTCTGCTGGACAGGGTACTATTAAGGTCTCTGTCCACCTTCATCCTTAAAGTGGTTTTGCCACGATGTAATCTTGACGTGGGATCCTCCAAAATGGGTATTTAATCACTTTTCTAAATATTTGTCATTAAAAAAAGTGAAACCTGTGACAGCTACAGCCTTAATCAGAAGCCCTTAGTTTCCCGAAAGTTTACATTAGACACGACCAAAGGAGCTGACAGGTGCTGATCTGGCGGCGCTTGCGTGTTTGCACTTCTTATTTGATGACAGGGAACATGAAGGAGCTTTCAAGGGGCTGTGGAGAAAGATCCTGTTACTTTTGTATAGAAAATCCACTGGTTGTAATGTCGTTATTTGAGTACACATTGCACACACTCCCTGCTTCCTGGCTCACTCTCAGCCCCCCCTGAGAGAGTTTGTTTATCTTCTCTTCTGAGCAGACAAACTCACTTCGTGGCAAAACCCCTTTAAGGTGATGAGAACCTCAATCAGGGGATTTTCAATCGAGTGTTATACCCTGAACCTTCCTCAGAGGAGGCTGGGCTGCACCCCCTGGAGGTCTCCAGGTCTCTAAAAAATTAGTTTGGCTATTTATTGAGAGGAAGGAGAATCTGTTCCACCTCCCGGCAGGAGGAAGGGACAGTGGGTCTGTAATCACAGGGCGGCCATTAATTGTTCAGGAGACTTAATTGTTCAAGAGAACAAACTCGAAGTGGCAACAATAGATAACCGGTGAGATGGAACCGGCGCTGACGCCAGAGGACGTGGGTTGAGGTCCCAGGGAATATTAAGTGGTGAGAATGAACTGGAAACAACGCGTTTCATGTCCTACAATACGTTGTCAGGTTTCTAAGTGTCTTAGGACCCGAAACACGTTGTTTCTAAATCATACCTGGCAAAAAATATTGCTGGGGGCTTGTCCATTGGCGTCAGCGCTGGCTCCATCTTGGTTACTGTTGTTGCCACATCAGAAATAAGCTTGTTCTTTAGGACACTCAGGTCTGCTTTCGATGCTCCCGCGCACGTTGAGCAGCTGAGCTTATATGCAGATTACATGAGATGATCCTCTAGCGTTAGGCCTTGGTTGCAGTCAGGTGAGCATGTTACAGATAAAGCATTGGGCTTGTGTAATACATTCACCGCACAGCGCAGCGCTTCCCCTTCTCTCTGTTTTATAAGTAGATCATTAAAACCGTCTTGGCCTCCTGCCCTAGTGAACGCCCGATCAACCCATGTGGTTTACACTATCTTGGCAGGCAGAGGTCCGGTTACTCCGAATTGTGGAGCGACCTCTTTGAGCCTGCACTTTACTTCTATCAAGTACATAAATCACAGAAGCGATGGCTCTGGGCGGCGCATCCTGAATTCTGGGGCTCCGCAGGCGCTGCCTATGGGGTTACTTCTTGCTGCAGCCCTATCGTCCTGCTGTACGACATAAGGGAAGCCCTGATGTCTAATGGTGACCTGCTCTACCGTAGTACTAATAGCAGCCCCCCCCCCCACACTAGTGGTTGGGTCATTTGTGATTGAAGTCATTTACACCCTGGAAGTGGGGTCACCGCGGCCATTGTGGGGGATTGTACTCCATTATTGTGCAGCTGATAGGACTAAAGGAAAATGGTTAGTATTAGGAGACTGGTTATAGTTTATATCATCTCTCCTGAACAACTACTAGTAGTAATCTATATAATCTGCCCTGTACTACTAGTTATAGTCTGTATTATCTGTCCTATACTACTATTAATAGTCCATATTATCTGTCCTTACCACAAGTAATAGTTTATCTGCCTTGTACTACTAGTTATAGACTATATCATCTGTCCTGTATTACTAGTTATAGACTATATCATCTGTCCTGTATTACTAGTTATAGTCTGCATATTACTAGTAAGAGTCTATATTATCTGTACTACTAGCTATAATCTATAAATTATTATAGATTATTTGTCCTATACCTGTAATAATGGTCTATATTATCTGTCCTTTACTACCAGTCTGTTCTGTACTACTAGTTAGTCCATATTATCTGTCCTTACCACAAGTAATAGTTTATCTGCCTTGCACTACTAGTTATAGACTATATCATCTGTCCTGTATTACTAGTTATAGACTATATCATCTGTCCTGTATAATAGTTATAGTCTGCATATTACTAGTAAGAGTCTTTATTATCTGTACTACTAGCTATAATCTATAAATTATTATAGATTATAGATTATTTGTTCCTATACCTCTAATAATGGTCTATATTATCTGTCCTTTACTACCAGTCTGTTCTGTACTACTAGTTAGTCCATATTATCTGTCCTTACCACAAGTAATAGTTTATCTGCCTTGTACTACTAGTTATAGACTATATCATCTGTCCTGTATTACTAGTTATAGTCTGCATATTACTAGTAAGAGTCTATATTATCTGTACTACTAGCTATAATCTATAAATTATTATAGATTATAGATTATTTGTCCTATACCTCTAATAATGGTCTATAGTATCTGTCTTTTACTAACAGTCTGTCCTGCAGTACTAGTAATAGTCTATATTATCTGTCCTGCAGTACTAGTAATAGTCTGTTATCTGTCCTGTGCTACTAATTTTAGCCTATATTATCTACTCTGTGCTATAAGTAATAGTTTATATTATCCACTCCGTACTACTAGTCATAGTAATCTGGTCTGTGACACTATTATAAGATACAACATATAAACTCCTGCTCTGATCTGGGACTCGGCTCTGTTGAGCAGGATTTTAGTTTTTACACTTTACAGATGGAGGCAACGCCCTGACAGTGAGTCACTCGCCAGCAATGCTCCCGCAGCCACAAACATACCAGAGCCTCCACTCCTCGCCCTGCAGCTCCCGCCTCTTACTGGAGCAATCAGTGGGGTCTGGTTACTATTGGGGTTATGGCTACTACTGGGGGTCTGATTACTACTGGGGGTCTGATTACTATCTGGGGTCTGATTACGATTGGAGATTTGGTAACTATTAATAATAATAATAATAATAATATTAATAATCTTTATTTATATAGCGCCAACATATTCAGCAGCACTTTACAATGTAGAGGGAATAAGCACAGACAAACCAGACATTACATTATAAAAAAGCTACTTACAAATGAGACACGCGGTGTGAGGGCCCTGCTCGCAAGAGCTTACAATCTATTAGGGTGCATGGGTGAGACAAAGGGTGACAAGTGCTTGGTTTACATGGTCCAGCCTTGTTACATAAATATGGGGAAATAAACATAAAAAAGTGGATGAACCTGCCATCCCAACCATTACATCTATATACAGAGAAGTGCCTGTGGTGCCACAATGCAGGAAGTGACGAATGTGTGAATTTGGAGGGATAACAATTAGGGAGCTTGGTCGGCTTGTCTAAGAAGATGAGTTTTCAGAGCGCACTTAAAACTGTGAGGGTTGTGAATGTGCCTGATCACATAGGGGAAACATGTTCCAGAGAACTGGTGCAATACGTGCAAAGTTTTGGAGACGGGCATGGGAGGTTCGGATGAGTGAGGTGTGTAATCTTAGATCAGTAGCAGAGCGGAGAGCCCGGTTAGGGTGGTAGACAGAGATGAGGGAGGAGATGGAGAGGGTGCAGCGCTGTGGAGAGATCGGGTAGGTGGTAGAGAAAGATGAGGGCGGCGCTGGAGGGGGATGCAGCGCTGTGGAGAGATCGGGTAGGTGTTAGAGAGGGATGAGGGAGGCGATGTAGGGGGATGCAGCGCTGTGGAGAGATCGGGTAGGTGGTAGAGAGAGTGATGGGAGGAGATGTAGGGGATGCAGCGCTGTGGAGAGATCGGGTAGGTGGTAGAGAGAGATGAGGGAGGAGATGTAGGGGGATGCAGCGCTGTGGAGAGATCGGGTAGGTGGTAGAGAGAGGTGAGGGAGGAGATGTAGGGGGATGCAGCGCTGTGGAGAGATCGGGTAGGTGGTAGAGAGAGATGAGGGAGCCGATGTAGGGGGATGCAGCGCTGTGGAGAGCTTTATGGGTGAGAGTGATTAGTTTATGTTGTATCCTGTACTGAATAGGCAACCAGTGCAGTGACTGACACAGGGTAGAGGCATCAGTATAGCAGCTGGAAAGAAAGACAAGCCTGGCTGCTGCATTCTGGACAGATTGGAGAGGGGAGAGTTTGCACAGAGGGAGACCGATAAGCAAGGAGTTACAGGAGTCAAGACGACAAAGAATAAGAGGAACAATGAGAGTCTGGGTTGTTTTCACAGTGAGAAAAGGACGGATTCTGGGGTCTGGCTGTCATTGTGAGGCTTTTTACTACTGAGGTTCTGGCTCCCGCTGGGGATTGGGTTACTAATGGGGGTCTGAATACTATTGGGGGGTCTGGTTACTATTGGGAGTCTGGTTACTATTGGGGGGTCTGGTTACTATTGGGGGGTTCTGAATACTATTGGGGGTCTGGTTACTATTGGGAGTCTGGTTACTATTGGGGGGGTCTGGTTACTATTGGGGGTCTGGTTACTATTGGGGGGTCTGGTTACTATCTGGGGTCTGATTACGAGGGGTTCACATATTTACTGAGCTGAATCTAGGGATGTTTAATAGGCAAAAAATAAGAAATACACAGGGCGGCACAGGCAGCAAAGTGGACTCCATGCTGCTCATGTTACCCATTCCATCTGACACAGGGACCGCAATGTGATTAGAGGGCCCCTGGACAGTTTGGGGGGTTAGTAAGGTCGGCCTTTTAATATGGTTTTCTTAATGCACAATGCTCAGGCCTGCTATTAAGGCTATTCGTACCCCACACACTGACAATTTCTGGCATTACTGATAGTAAATCTGTTATGGGAAGTCTCACCCCGTCCTACAAAGCCCCATTTCCTTGAGCAGAAAACTGCCACAAAGCTGATAACTGACTGGAGACGGCCCCACCCCTCTGACTCCTTATACCCGGACTCCTCCTCCTGCAGGTACTATCGGGGAGGGGCTTACATGGAAAGCTATAGTCTACACTCCTTATGGTCACTTTGGGCACAGTTGCTGCCATCAGTCCGGTGTTATTTGGGCTTCTCAAAGGGGCTGGGCTGGGTGCCCATTACTGAGACTTTGAGGTGGCAGTTCTTTAACATGTGCCCCGTTTCATGTGACTCAGGTGCCACCTGTCAGTGATGGACAGATGGCATCTCATGTCCTCCTGGAGACCCCGGTGTGGTTTGTATAGGCTGCACCCTCTATTCATCAGGAGTCGGGCACCAGGGAGGAACCAGGTTAGACCTGCGGCCAGCAAGGAACCGGTTGATAAACAAAGCCCGGATGAGTTTGCCGGGGCGGGGTGGCCACATTGTGCCCGCTGTGTGCTCTGTGCTTTGTAAATATATGAAATAACCCAAACAAGCCTATCCTGAAATCTGAGCCGATCTGCAGATATGGGGACGGTGACTGAGAGCGCGGACCATGCAGCCGCATCATCATCACTGCCGGCCGCGCTCCACAAACAGGACTGCAGACCGAAAATCAGGGCTTATTCACCGGCGTCAACCAAGGAGGGCGAGTCCACAGCAGTCACATCCCCGTGTCTGCAGGGGGCGGCCGCTGCCCACCACCAAATTCCTTTAATTCCAAGGAACTGAAATTTCAATATTCTAGCACAGGCATCCTCAAACTGCGGCCCTCCGGGTGTTGGGAAACTACAACTCCCATCATGCATTCATATTATCTACAACAGTGGGCATGATGGGAGTTGTAGTTTCCCAACAGCTGGAGGGCCGACGTTTGAGGATGCCTGGCACATTGGGCTGAGCGGGGAGCCAGCAGCAGAAGACTGGACCCTCAGGCAGCCCCCTGGGGATCCCATTAAATGCATTGTAGGAGACCAGATAAACATGGCGGCCTTTTTTCTGAACAGCGCCACACCTGTTTATAGGTTGTGTGGGGAACTGCAGCACAACCAGGGGGCCAGGAATGACGCGGCCTCTGAAATAAAGCCGCCATGTTTTTCTGGTTTTATACAATTCCTTTAAAGTGAACAGGACCAGAAAATGTGAAGTCTCTGCGCATCTTGTGTGTTGTAATGTCTAATCCTCTGTCAGGTTAGTGAGGATCTCAGGGTCACGGCTGCTCCTCTATGTACATGGAGCCCAGGAACGAGGAATGTACAGGACACAATGGACACCGGGTATTACTACATGCAGCGAGGAGCTTAGTATAGTGGGGGCAGCACATGGGCAGATGTACTGGGGAGGGGGTAAATAACCAGGCCGCCTGCCACTTCTACTAGGGGGCTGGTGTCTACTATGTATACGTGGGGAGGACTCCTGGTGCAAGGGTGCGGTGTATCCCACCACACAGGTCTAGGGTAGAGGTGGGATAGGTTGCCCTTAAACTGCTGACAGTCACCAGACACATGAGGAATACTGATACAAGTACCCGCTCACCCCGGCGTAGCCAACCAGAGTATCTCTATGCCCCTGCCGCCCTGATACGGCTGACATGTGTCTGGTGGATGTGAGTAGTTGCATCGAGCTCAGGAGGAGACAAGGATGGACACCCCTCCATATAGGATTCCCCTCCATACCAGCCATCCCTCCATACAGGGCACCTCTCCATACAGGACCTACCTCGATACAGGATACCCCTCCATACCAGCCATCCCTCCATACAGGGCACCTCTCCATACAGGACCTACCTCGATACAGGATACCCCTCCATATCAGCCATCCCTCCATACAGGATATCCTTTCATATAGGATTCCCTTCCATACCAGCCATCCCTCCATACCGGACCTACCTCCATACAGGACACCTCTCCATACAGGACATCCCTCCATACCGGACCTACCTCCATACAGGACACCTCTCCATACAGGACCTACCTCGATACAGGATACCCTCTCCATACAGGACATCCTTTCATACAGGATACCCCTCCATACCAGCCATCCCTCCATACCAGAACTACCTCCATACAGGACCCCTCCTCCATACAGGACCCCTCCTCCATACAGGACCCCCCCTCCATACAGAACCCCCCTCCACACAGGACACCTCCTCCATACAGGACCCCCCTCCATACAGGACACATCTCCATACAGGTCCTACCTCCATACAGGATACCCCTCCATACCGGCCATCTCTCTATACAGGATACCTCTACATACAGGACATCCTTTCATATAGGATTCCCCTCCATACCAGCCATCCCTCCATACAGGATACCTCTCCATACAGGACCTACCTCCATACAGGACACTTCTCCATACAGGACCTACCTCCATACAGGATACCTCTCCATACAGGACCTACCTCGATACAGGATACCCCTCCATACCAGCCATCCCTCCATACCGGAACTACCTCCATATAGGACACTTCTCCATACAGGACATCCCTCCATACAGGACCTACCTCCATACAGGATACCTCTCCATACCGGCCATCTCTCTATACAGGATACCTCTACATACAGGACATCCTTTCATATAGGATTCCCCTTCATACCGACCATCCCTCCATACAGAAGACCCCTCCGTACTGGATACCTCTCCATACCGGCCATCGCTCCATACCGGCCATCCCTCCATACTGGCCATCCCTCCATACCGGCCATCCCTCCATACAGAACACCCCTCCGTACTGGATACCCCTCCATACCGGCCATCCCTCCATACCGGCCATCGCTCCATACCGGCCATCCCTCCATACCGGCTATCGCTCCATACAGGATACCACACCATACCGGCCATCGCTCCATACAGAACACCCCTCCGTACTGGATACCCCTCCATACCGGCCATCCCTCCATACCGGCCATCCTTCCATACCGGCCATCCCTCCATACCGCCATTCCCCTCCATACCGGCCATCCCTCCATACCGGCCATCGCTCCATACCGGCCATCCCTCCCTACCGGCCATCGCTCCATACCGGCCATCCCTCCATACCGGCCATCGCTCCATACAGAACACCCCTCCGTACTGGATACCCCTCCATACCGGCCATCCCTCCATACCGGCCATCCAACCATACCGGCCATCCCTCCATACCGGCCAACCGTCCATAACGGCCATCCCTCCATACCGGCCATCGCTCCATACCAGCCACCCCTCCATACCGGCCATCCTTCCATACCGGCCATCCTTCCATACCGGCCATCCCTCCATACCGGCCATCCCTCCATACCGGCCATCGCTCCATACCGGCCATCCCTCCATACCGGCCATCGCTCCATACCGGCCATCCTCCATACCGGCCATCGCTCCATACAGAACACCCCTCCGTACTGGATACCCCTCCATCCCCGGCCATCCCTCCAACCGCCATCCCTCCATACCGGCTATCGCTCCATACAGAACACCCCTCCATACCGGCCATCGCTCCATACAGAACACCCCCTCCGTACTGGATACCCCTCCATACCGGCCATCCCTCCATACCGGCCATCCTTCCATACCGGCCATCCCTCAAAACCGGCCATCCTTCCATACCGCCCAACCCTCCATACCGGCCATCCCTCCATACCGGCCATCCCTCCATCCCGTAGATCTCTCCATACTGGCCATCCCTCCATACCGTCCATCGCACCATAAAGTCACCCCCTCCGTACTGGATACCCCTCCATACCGGCCATCCCTCCATACCGGCCATCGCTCCATACCGGCCACCCCTCCATACCGGCCACCCCTCCATACCGGCCACCCCTCCATACCGGCCATCCCTCCATACCGGCCATCCTTCCATACAGGACACCCCATTGTCTCTGGAAGCTCCAGCAATAGCTCCCTCAGTATACATACACTGACATCACTGGCGTTTCCTGTGGTATCCAATAAGCGGATGCCTGCTGTGATACTCCTGGGCTCTGGGTATCCGGTTTATGGATCCCATTGGATGCTGCTGTGCAGTCTCCTGCGCTATTCCACCCTGAATCCCTACGAGCGCTGCTCGGATGGAGACGTAGGGGACCCGTTTCTGGCCTCCATTCAATGATGTTTCAGGCGTGCGCCGGCCGCTTTCCTCATACACAGGATGGCACAGGAAGCGCGGCTCGCCACACAGCAGCTTTCTTGTTTCCGGTTTCCTGTGCCAGGCGCACTGTTACATGATAAACGGCGACTGATGGACCCCACTGCCTGGAGCGGTGGCACTGGGTCTGTCATGGTGTCAGGCACTTTACCGGACAAATAGCACAATTTTATCATCCTGTTTGATGAAATGTGGACACAGGCTCCTATAGAAACCTCAGGCGCTAATGTGCATCTGTCTGAACATAGCGTGAAGCCCTACAGGGAGCATGACGTCCCCATGCACACTGCTACCATGATAAGGCGCTGAGGTGTATATCATGCCGGAGACCCAATGTAGGACTATGTTGGATCCGTATCGTGGTCTATAGAGGAGGCGTACAGCAGCGGGTGCATTTTGGTGGAAAACCTGGCAACCCCAGAAGGGCCCTGTAGACACGGGACAGGCACCACCAACACAGCGCCTTCTGGCAACTTGATTGCTTTCATGACTTCAGGCAGTGAGGGAACCAAAGAGAGAAGCCATATGAGTACGAGCCAAGGGCCCCGAGCGGGTGGCTCCTCGGACCATACAATGTAAAGAGCGGCTCTAGTGACCCTAATACATAGGACGCACGTCTGCGCCATCTCAGGCCACACCACAGTAACATGATGTGTCTAGGAGAGGAATCCAGAGTCTATTGTGGTCAAGCAGGCCTCCATCAGGGCCACGCAGGGGGAAGTGTCACAAGGGCAAATAACCAGCCCAAACTCACCGGTGACTGCACGAGCCCTTCTAGTCAAAGGACCTCCTGGGCAAGCGATGCTGGGCGGCCACAGTTCCCTGCATGGTGCACCCTCTCCAAGAAACCACCTTGCAGACAGGATGGGCACCGAGGCAGAAGAAACCTCATATTATCCACCTATTACCTAAAAGAGAAGCAGAAGAACTACTGCAGGCGCCCTATCTATTATCTGCGGCAGGCGCCCTATCTATTATCTGCTGCAGACGCCCTATCTATTATCTGCTGCAGGCGCCCTATCTTTTATCTGCTGCAGACGCCCTATCTATTATCTGCTGCAGGCGCCCTATCTATTATCTGCGGCAGGCGCCCTATCTATTATCTGCTGCAGGCGCCCTATCTATTATCTGCTGCAGGCGCCCTATCTATTATCTGCTGCAGGCGCCCTATCTATTATCTGCTGCAGGCGCCCTATCTTTTATCTGCTGCAGACCCCTATTTTTTTATCTGCTGCAGGCGCCCTATCTATTATCTGCTGCAGGCGCCCTATCTTTTATCTGCTGCAGGCGCCCTATCTGTTATCTGCTGCAGACGCCCTATCTGTTATCTGCTGCAGACGCCCTATCTGTTATCTGCTGCAGGCGCCCTATCTGTTATCTGCTGTCGCGCCCCTATCTATTTACTGCGGCAGGCGCGCCCTATCTATTATCTGCTGCAGGCGCCCTATCTATTATCTGCTGCAGGCGCCCTATCTATTATCTGCTGCAGGCATCCTATCTATTATCTGCTGCAGGCGCCCTATCTATTATCTGCTGCAGGCGCCCTATCTATTATCAACTGCAGGCGCCATAGTATCTGCTTAAGGCGCCCTATATATGATCTGCTGCAGGCGCCCTATCTATTATCTACTGCAGGCACCCTATCTATTATCTGCTGCAGGCTCCCTATCTATTATCTGCTGCAGGCGCCCTATCTATTATCTGCTGCAGGCGCCCTATCTATTATCTGCTGCAGGCGCCCTATCTATTATCTTCTGCAGGCGCCCTATCTATTATCTGCTGCAGGCGCCCATCTATTTTTTGCGGCAGGCCCTTTATTATCTGGGCAGGGCCCTATTTTTTTTGTGAGGCGCCCTATCTATTTTCTGCTGCAGGCGCCCTATCATTATTGCTGCAGGCCCCTATCTGTTTTTGCTGAGGCGCCCCCCCCTCTATTTTTGCGGCAGGTGCCCCATCATTATCGCTGCGGGCTCTATTATCGCTGCAGGCGCCCATATTATCTGCTGCAGGCGCCCTATCTATTATTCGCTGCAGGCGCCTATCTATTATTTCTGCGGGCCCCATCTATTATCGACTGCAGGCGCCCTATTATCTGCTGCAGGCGCCCTATCTATTATCTGCTGCAGACGCCCCCTGAATGTGTGCCCAACAGATCAGTGGCCCTAAATATCTGCCCACGTAGATGTCTCCGAGCAGATGAAAGGATCCCATCCAGATCACACTGTGCCACGTACACACTGGTATGTATGAGCAGCAGGATCTCACAAGCTGGA